>VUQK01010598.1:20040-34921 GCA_015106715.1 Bujurquina vittata | reverse complement strand
AGTAAAGATGATTATATTATCACTGTGATCTGTAGTAGAGCCGAGGTATGAACTGCGATAAAACAGGAAAAAAGTCAAGTACAAGCACCTTAGGTTGTGTCAGAGTAATATTACTGGTATTAGATGATATTACTGCAGAGGTAGTTCTGCCAGATGGAGTAGCATAAGTGGCACAGAGCAATACCATGAAAGACTTGTATATCAACACCATCACAGACTTCTGATGCCATCTAGTGGCTCGTTTCCCACACAAGCGATTTGCTGAATGGTTAACCATCATGGACTCAATTACTCTTTCTTCAGTCACACAGTGTTAACAGCATTGTTTCTGTTTTCCAGGACAACGTTTTGTTCCATGACAAATGATGGACAAGTCGAAGCGTCTGAAGATGCCGTGTTTGTACGCTGTAAGGACGAGAGATCAAAAGGGCGCAGAAGAAAGGCCAAGTTATAAAGACTTGTGTGGGTTGCTTTTTGAAGATCTGAGATGAGATGAATGGCCCTTGAAGATCACAACTAATGCGCTAAAATCCTCCCGCCTTGAAGTGACTTTGTGCAGATTTGGGAAGTAAAAGTGCAAAGCCATAATTGCTGGAAATAGGCATTAAATACATAGCATGATCCTGGGGAAGAGATACTGTAGACAACTGGTTGAACCTGTTTACCATTTAAAGAAATATTTAAATTGTGTGATGAAATTATGAATGAGCCGTTTTCCTACTTGAACCACATGGTGTCGTTTTAAGGTAAAAGCCCAGTCTTACGTTCCTGTACTGGGTTGTGCAGCTTTTTCATATATGCAGATTTTTAAAACTTGCATGAACATTTCTAATAACAAAATGACACTATTGCACCATCTCACTGCAGAACAATAAATATACTGTTCTTTTCTATCAAGTCATAAGGTGCAATTATTTTTCTACACATGGACAAATGTTCATGTATGTCTGTGGTATGTATGTCTTGTATGTCTGTGTCTAACAAACGTTTCCAGCTAAAATAATTCCAGATATTTCAGCTGAATGAAAATACAACTGGCAGGTTCAACTGCAACAGTGGTCAGCTTGAGTTGAAGCTCCAGTAAAACAGAAATGAGGCCGAAATGCCTTAATAAAGGCAAGTATTTACCAGATGCTGACTGTAGAGGGCAGGCTGTTACAGTGGAAAAGCACCTAAATCTTGTCCTACTGAACAAGGTGTAACAGCTACCAGCTCTGGCCTATCATCACATAAAAATCCTTATGCACAATGAAAATAAAATTTTAACATTGTAAAACTTTTCTCAAAATGTACCTGAACTCTCAGGTAGAGAGACACTACCTGGACAAACAGGGAAAACAATTTGATAAATTCTGGTTTATCAATGTATTTCAAGTAGTTTGAAAGAAATTATACACTTGCATAATACCTTTGCAAATGTAGTAACATTTTCAAATTAAGCCGGATAAGAATCAGAACAAAAATTGGGAGGAAAGAAAACCCCACCATTTGAAGGTATAGTATAAAATACATTAACTCAGACAGTAGAACTGAATTTATAACAGTTTGGATTCGGTTTACATCACTTACATTTCAGTGCACATTTTCTCAACATCAAGAAACAAAATCCCAGAGTATTAACCCTCAACACCAAATTTCCACATCATAGTACATTTCATTTTTTTTAAAAAAAAGCATAGATAAGGATGTTTCAGCAAAGAAGCTCTCTCACACACACAAAGCTTTTTTAAAAAGCCACAGAATCTCAGACCCAAGAAAAAGAATAACCAACAGCACCAAATAGACAAAGGAAATAAGTAAAAGAAGCAACAAAGGCCAAAATGTTCAACTCTGTGATGCTCTGCATAGAATCTGGTCTGTAAGACATCCTGACACTGAAAACAATGTTAAATTATAGCTGTGCTCAGTAGAGCTCATTTGAGAGGGTCTCTTTTATTCTACATTTTTTATTTAAACCAGATATTTTTATTAAATACATTTTAAACCATCTGCAGTTTCCCTCATTTATCTGAAGATGACCTAAACTTCCTGAATAATGGTCAAGTTAAGTCAAATTCATTAACATTTCTTTTTAAAAATCTGCATGTAACATTTGATTTTTCATGTGTTGGCTGATAAAGTATATGTGTATCTATAATCACTACTCTGCATCATTTCCAGCATATTTCTTGCATACATTGTTTCAGTCATGATTCTTACACTGACACTTTAACACCAACTTCAGTCACACTGCTCTGAGTAGGCACGTATTTAATGCAATTACACAAAACAAAAGCGAGTAACAAAAGGTTAACAAAATCCCCTTGCAAAAATCCCCTAATCAGTAGAAAAGAAATGAAGGACAGAACAGTAGTGGATGGCTGATGCATTGTGATTGTTCTGTTAACAGCAGCAACAAAGCAATAATGCAATTAGAATCTCTAGTTTTCCCAACTCCATGCACATATACAATCTCAACTGCAATTAAAATCAATAAAAAGAAAAAAAAAACACAGTCACATTTAAATCCAGGCAGGCTCCTTATCTGGTCACAGAGACCTCAGTGAAACGATCTAACTGCATTTGAGTGGTTTTATTGTGTCTTCACCTGTAAATGTGTGAAAATCAGAAGATGGACAGATCACAAGAGCTAAAAACGCACACAGGACAGTCAAACCAGGACACTTCTCTTCTGTAATAATTCTGAACACTTTTTTGAGTTTGGTTTGACGCATTCTGTTCTGAATGTAAAGACACACAGTGTACAAAGCGGTTGATTCACAATTCAGAGGCAAAGCAACCAGTTAGGTAAAATGAGTTATTACAGAATACAAGTGCGACACAATCAGTTGGATAAAAGCTATTTTCTCACCATTCATTTTCGCTCCACCTCAAGTATTTTGTTGTAAACACAGCTGCAAACCATATCACAACTACAAATACACATATTCAGAATACCAGATGACTCTATGGTCTTATCGAGCTCACTTATCTACATTCTTCCAGTACAACCTGTCCTCTATGTTGCATGGCAGCTTATGTGAATGTTTGTGTAGGCTTGAGCCAGGAGGGCCTCTCCATCCTGACATCTGTAAGCAGCCAGCTTTTACACTTGTTTGCTGTCATTTTATTGATCCTGAGAAGATGAATTAAAACAGTGAATAATTTTTATCACAAAGAAAAATAAATTCATTTGAAACAAAGACAAAACTACCTCAACATTTATACAATTGCACACAGTGGGAACAGAAGTATGCCTTATAAGCAGATTTTCTTCCAACACAAACTCTCAAATCAGGTTTTGATTGGCAGCAGAAACTCAGGAGAAAACTAATAAAGCTGCATCTCTTTCCTCCCATCTGGCTAAAAAAGAAAGGGGAAAAAAAGCATTCAAAAGTTAAAAAATAAAGTTTAAGACCACGTAACGGAGATGGTGAATTTGTCCCACTGTTTGTCCTTGGAAAAAAAACTTATTTCCTATAAAAGCTAAGTGAACCACTGCTAATCTTGCTCTTAGAGCAGAGGTGCTGAGTGGGTTTGTTATGACCCCCAAAAAACTCAGGCTTTGTCAGGTAAAAATGTTTCAGTTGCAAGTTCTCTGAATTTTGCAATAAGTGGTAAAGGTAACTCTTTGGAGTAAGGTGCTCCTATTGTAGGCACTAAGAAGAACCAAGGCAACAAGCACGCCATCACATCAGGGTCTCATGTGTCCCATCTGATACTGCTCGCCTGTGGGATGTTGGCGCTGGCGCTGGCGTTGGCGCTGTGGGTTCTGTGGTCTGCTTCTTCTCAGTGTATCTACAGGATGTTGAAATCAAATTAATGTAAATGAAAAGACAATGGATGCTGCAAATTAATGATATTACCTTTTATATTGTTAGATTATGAAATAATATATTATTCAGGCATCTTTGTGTCTCTTTCATCTAAAAATGGATTCAATTATCTATAAACTGTCAGCTCATGTGTGTGCATTTGTAAATGTAAACTTATTTTTGTTTTGGAGAACTGTAAGGACATAAGATCCCACACACACATTTCCATATTGTGCCTGTTTGCAGCTGCCTTTCAGATTGCTAGTGAACATATTATTTATTAATGCAAAGTATTGATGCACAATGTCAGTCTTACCATTATTCTTCTTTACCAACATTTTTATTTTTTATCCATTTATTTTGTTTGTATCATTGTTGCATATGTATAGTTTAGCACTCTGCTCTCACTTTGTTGTTTATTTATTGCAGACTGTACCATTTTCTTGTTGCTGTAACATAATAATTTCCTTTCTGGATGAATAATCCTTCCATCCATCATCGTACCTTAACATATGTTAATAGTTCAGTTACATTTAGATGGACTGTGTTAGCATACTTTCAGAAGGTGGTAAAAAAGTAAAAAATAAAAAAAAATAATTTTTGCAATAGCAGAGAAAAAACTATGTGGTGGATGACCTAATCAAGTAAAACTATACACTGCAATAGGATTTTGCAGAAAGGAAATAAGCAATTTTATCCCTGAGTCACCAGATTATTTTGAAAAACTGCCACAAAGTCTACACTTAGAAAACAAAACACTGATTTGAATGAATTGGAAAATTCTTTTTTTTCTTTAACCTACAACAACCCACACATGCCATCACAATTTTCTTCTCTTGGAAAGCACTATTTTAGATACTGTACCTGACAGTAGCTTTGGTGGAGGAAGCTTGGGGTTGCTGCTGGGTGTGTGGACGCTGCAAATCTTGATGAAGCCAGCCATTAGCATAATAAGAGCAATGCCCATCAATAGCACTGCCCACCAGTGTTTCTGAATGGCAAGGAATATAATGAAAGATATTTAGGTACATCCAAGAAATATGCATTTGCCCACTATGTTGACAGACTTTTGTCACTGAACCCACAGGAGAGTTGCTATATACATTCTTACAGTGAGAAACTCACCACTATCCAGTCTGCAACACTGCTATAGAATTCGGCATCAAAGATGGCTTTCTTTAGCCTTGCAAGAGGCCCGTCTGCATCCACCAGACGACATTTCATGAACACATCACAGTATCCCTTGAAGTCATTGCAGGGTGAGCCCGGCTGCAGCGTCACCACCTTTTTATTGAACAAATGAGCCCACTTCTCTGACCCTGTGCTGCTACAGGTATTTGGTTTCACTGAGGGCAGAAAGAAAGGAAGTGACATCTATATTACCAAGAACAACTTTTAATTGTAAAGATGTGCTCAGTGATTGTATATTTTGATGAATATAGTCAGTCACTCACTTTTCTCTTGGCAGCACACATGGCAAAGCTCAGCGGCCTCA
The DNA here is from genome assembly GCA_015106715.1 of Bujurquina vittata. Classification (NCBI taxonomy): domain Eukaryota; kingdom Metazoa; phylum Chordata; class Actinopteri; order Cichliformes; family Cichlidae; genus Bujurquina; species Bujurquina vittata. The sequence goes on along the minus strand of VUQK01010598.1, from coordinate 29,632 downwards.
TCCTTGCCATCCTCCTTGGCACAGATACATACCTCCAGGTCATGCTTTTCACAAAGGGAACCAGTGCAGGCCTTTCCCAAAACAAAAGCAAACCTTTTAACTTAGAATTCAAACTCACCAAGTCGGAAAACCAGACACAGCTGATAATATTAGCATACCCCATTGATGCAAACTTGTGTATCTTTATGGCAATAGGTGTTATTGGGCTTTGGCGCCGAGGTAGGACACAGAGCACTATTTCCCTTGCACTGGCCCGCCAAGGCACACTCAGATACCGGTCTGCACTCCTCATTAGAGGTCTTGAAAGTGCATTGTGGTGTGCAGCATGGGCCTTGGCTGGGACTGTGTGAAGAAAATTAAAATCATGCAATTAAAAGTCAAACAAATGCTATCCCATTAACAGTTGTGTTCTCTGTGCTCATTAATGATACCACATCGCAAAATCTTACCTGCAGGTTTTGCCAGGTTTAAGTTTACACTTCAGGCTCCCCTCTGAATCGGCGCTATAGCAGCACTCCTCTTTACACTGGTCATTATAGCCACAGTCACACTCCTCTCCTTCTTCCACTAGACCATTACCACAGATAGGATGGCCAGACTCTGTGCACAGAGAAACAAAAGATTAACAGAGAATTTCTCACTCTCTTACACAAACACACAGACACACATAGACACGCACTCACAGAACTAGCACAAAGGAAACAGACTTGATCATAACAGAATTTACCTAAAAAGCAGCTGTCTTTCTTCGCTTTCAGAACAGCGCTTATATTGCCGATGCTGCAGATTGAGAACTTGTTATTGTTGAGCCTGTCCCCTGATGTAGCTCTGGCATACATAATGTAGTTCCCTTTCTCCTTTTGTCCCTGCTCCTTAGACTCGCCAGGGGTGCATACGAGCCCAGAGTCATGCTGTAAAATAGTAGGCAACAAAAGAGAAAGGGCAGAGCCTTGTAAGAGAAAGCTCTACAGAATAAATACAGCTTGGCAAGAGAAAGTAGGCTACTGGCAAAGGCCAGCGTTTTAAATAATAGTACTTACAGGAGAGCCAAAGTTGTGTCCGACCTCATGAGCAAAGGTGATGTGTGACACCTTGGGAGGGACATGTGAAGCATAGTTCTGCACAGTGATGATACCGGTGTTCAGAGACTTTGTCTTCCCATCTGAGAACAGTTTATTCCTCTCACAAATTCCCCCAGAGCTTCCTGTGGTAAAAATAAGCGTGCAATGCATTATGACACTATTTTCAGAGAGAATGAAATTTATCTTTGAAACACAGATTGACTCTAACAGATTAATGGGAAATAAGCAAGAGATGACTCTACTGCAATCAAAACCATGTTTATTTGTTCATGTAGCAGAAGTTGTCAAGAACTGAAGCTGAACCCTGAGGCCAGAGGGGTATACTACGAAGAAAGTTCAACACAGCCAGGCCTTTTTTTTGCATGAGCTGGTGTTGGAATTATTTTATGAACTTTTATTATGGTTTCCTATGAGTTATCATATCTAATGTTTTCATAAGTTGTTTCTACAGTGGTGTGAAAAAGTGTTTGCCCCCTTCCTCATTTCCTGTTTTTTTGCATGTTTGTCACACTTAAGTGTTTCGGAACATCAAACCAATTTGTCAAGGACAACACAAGTAAACACAAAATGCAAGTTGTAAATGAAGGTATTTATTAGTAAAGGTGAAAAAAAATCCAAACCATCATGGCCCTGTGTGAAGAGTGATTCACACAGGGCAACGCACACACACAGAGAGGAAGACATGCACGCACAGACACACAGACAGGTACACGAACGCGCACACATGTAAGTCACGTACGCCATGCACATGCACGTAAGCACACATCCATATATGGTAAATGATAGGAATGTTGCTGACTGTATGTTGTAACTGAAGGTTTGTGGCCTCACGTGACTTTTATTGTATGCATGTGTGAATAAAGGCTGCGAGGGGCAGCAGCTCGGGGAAGATCCCTCCTTTGTGTCCTGAGGGATGCAGAGGATGGCTTTCCTTGCAAGTAAAATAAGAGTTGTGCATTTGTTCCTTGTTTTTACAAAATGATCTGAACCTATCAGCTGGCTCGACAAAACTTACCCCGGTTGGGGATAATGTGCATCACAACGGTGGTTATCACCGTTCTCTGCCAACTCAGGCTTTCCGAGTATGCTCACATTAAATTAAAAAAAGGGCATTTCACACATCATATGACTCTTCTTCTGTGAGTGCCGCCTACTCCAACTGGAAACGTTATGATGGTGATAAAATGGTGACAGAAATGTGTAAAAAATATTAAAAAAAGAACAGCAAAACACAGCAATGTTGCAAATAAGATAGAAAAACAATGCTGCAGAAAAGCATTCATCTTAGCCTTTTAATGCACAGAGCAATAAAATAAACATTCTAATTTGAGTTAATTACTTTAAGTGTGCTCTCAGTGCTGCTGTTTATTTCTAATGAGCTGCACACCAGAGTTCTGAAACTGTATGAATTTAAATATTAAATGCTATCATCCCACAGCCTAATAAAGGAGGAAATCACTTTAATTTGTCAGCAGATCAGTGAAATCATTTTATTGATCGAACAGGTATTCTTGGTGTGTGTTCTGTGTTCTAATAGTTGCAATTCCAGCAGTTAAAAGAGACTTAGCAGACTAGTATAACAACATTTATACATTTTCTGTATCACCAACTGAATACACAGGTATTGCACATGCACATTCCAGTAACAATGCGATGCACAATTTGCACTGCTTTTACTTTACAGCTAGATTTAATTCCTGATGTTGGTAAGGTACAGTTTAACAACTTGCACATATAAAAGATATTCCCCCAACAGAAAAATCACACTTAAAAGATGCAATGAATAAAAAAGAGTAAGTGAAAACGTGGCACTTACAGCCAATTTTAAACTGAAACTCGGAACATAACGTGCTCCCAAGCAGGATATGTTTTCATGCATAAGTTACCACAGTGATTTAGCCAGGTGAAAAGACAATTTCATGTGTCAGAAAACTGATTCTAAGCCCGCTAACCATTGGTCTTGCTTTATAGTACTGATCATAGTAGCAGGGCATACAGATGCTGGTAATTTCTACAGGAGAAGCTTTTTAACAGCAAGGATAACTGCTCCACAATTCATCACAAACAGCTCATGAAACTCACTGAACCATAAACTGCACTAATAGTTTATGGTTTATTGGTTACTTATACACCAATTTAACCCATACACAAACCAAGTCTTATACAGTTTTTCCAATAAATTAAGACATATCGGGGGGAAATGATTTGAGATCTACCAAACTATAATCTAAAACAGCACGAATTGTCTGTTTGTCTGTATGTAAGATATGTGACCCCTGAAGTTTTTTGCTTTATTATTTATCTAAAAAAAGAACAACATTGGTGAAAACCACTTGCAACAATGCTTAACAACAAGCATAACCCCGGACCTGCTGCAATTCCCATTGTCCAGAAATCCAGAAATCAGGAGACAGCTTCCAGCTACGCAGAAACATGAGACCAAAGTACTTCAAGCAAATAACAATGTGCCTATTCTGTGTAAGTGAGCATGAGAATGACTGCACATTTTATCACAGTGCATGCATACTTTACATGTGTAAACCCTGCACTGCATCCACCTATAAACAGCTACTCACATGAAATAACACATTAGTAGTGCTTCACTAGTATGCCTGAAAGTCATTTTTAGACTTTCTTTATTTAATCAATCACCACACAGCTCACTGCAACCAATCTATTCTCCATGTCTTATACTCAATTCTTTCAGCGTACTGCTTTGATAATATGCCAGTATCGATCGTCTGGGTTTGTAGCTGTATTCTTCATGTTGAAATGGTATCCAAGTTAATTCAAAGGGAGAGGAAAAAAGCGCTTAACACATCAATCAATTACAAATGTGGGGAAAAGTGGGAAGACCAAAGCATGAATTCAGACAGGACAGAGAGGCATTCTTACTGGCGTACATCGTGTTTTAAACATGATTTTCTTACAACTTTAAATGCTTCTGAGCAATACAGGAAGTCACTACCAGAGCTCTGTGTGTATGTGTGCACGTGCGTGCGTGTGTGTGTGTGTGTGTGCCTGGTACCAACCTGAGGGAGCCCCAACCCATGCCAAGCCAAGCACACCATCATCAAAGTCCCTGTCAGTGAAGACGTAGGCCAGGCAGTAGTCATTGTGATTCTGTTCAGAGTTGAGCTCCAAAAACTTCTCCACTCCTATGTTGGCAAAGCGAAAAGGATTGCTGCTGTCCTTTGCATCATCAGTGGTATTGATCTGTGTGAACAAGTTAAACAAACATATGGAAAAGTAAGAAAACAAAAAAAAACTTACACTGATGGTGGAAATTAAAGTTTAGAATGAATCCTTGGCAAGTAGACAGATCTAAAGATGTTTCCACTTAAAACATCAGGTCAGTTATTAATGATGGGAAATTACATCTGGTATTAAACTGTTTCTGGTTTCAGACTGGTTAGTACTGACATGTACCTCCACAAATGAATTATTTCTAACATAGTAAATAGTAGTAAACAACCTTGTTCTGCATGGGGCACGCAATAAAACTTTAAATGGTGGCTGGCTTCCACCTGAGGGTTGAGACACTAAATGTCAAGATCAAACTCACCTTGATCCTTTTAACCATAAAGCTGATGTTTCGTATGCCCATGAAGTCCGTGCCCTGGTAAATGGAGTCAATAGCCTTCACATGGCTGGATATCTGCAGAGTATGATTGTTTAGATTAGCAGTAACACAAGTATAGTAGTGAGGAGGAAAAAAAAAACACATCATGAGTGAATCAGACTCATAAAATATGACTGCTCAATTTGGAAAAAACAGCAGAAAAAAGTGGAGTCATCCAAAAAATAAAAATAAAAAAAATAGAAGTTACCATATCTCTATAAATTACCAGCTACTAGAATAATGCTGCATGAATATACCACATAAGTGGAGAGTTCTTTTCATGTTTTTGCAACATTTGATGCAAAAAGTGTGAAAAATAAATAAATAAATAAAACACCTAACAGCCACCATGTTCACTGTTCCACTGTGTATGGGAATGCTTCTTAATATTAGCCTTCTGGAAGAAAATATTGGAAATTGTTAGTCGTATTATCGGTGAAGAAGTACCTTTGGTTCTTGTTGTTTATTGCACATATATCCTGAATACTTTAATCCATCTAAAAATATGAGAGCATTTCTTAATATTTGTCTACTCAAGGCTAAATAACGCATTGCCATAATGTGGAAAAACAGGAAAGTTTGCATTGTTGCTCAGTGGTTGAAAGGGATGTGTTTACATATGGCCTTGGAGAGGATAAGCTACACACTTAAAAATAAGTTAGACACCTTTTGGGAAATTTGGGATTTGTTTTATTGTTTTCTTAGAAATACCGATATTATAATTGATGGCTGGGAATATGATGGCCAATATAAGTGAGGGTTTTTTTTTGTTTGTTTTGTTTTTCTTCTCCTTTTGCCTTGTGGTTGCTGTGAGTTTTGGTTGGTAGGTTAGTTTCTGTTTGTATTCCAGTGCTGTTGTTTTGTTTGTATATAAAAGAAAAAGCACAATAAAAAAAACAGCCACCATGTTTGACTTTGTGGTTAGCTATAAAAAGCTAACGCATTCATATGTTTAGGTTCATAGGTTTGTTTGGAATACGGTCATTTATTTAAGTGCACACGCACACATATACAAATGTGTTTCCAAAGAAACGTTGGAGCATGAGTATAGGATTAAGAACTGTAAAGCTATATTTATTAAAAATGTGAATAACAGATCAGGAATTGAAAATTCTGGCTGTTTTTGTCTTTAATTTTGCTTTACCAGAGATAAACAGTTGCCTCTAAATACTGTACAGAATAAAATACTTAAATCTGCAGGTAAACTGTCACATTGTACTCAATGGAATGTATAGCTGATTTTCTCAAGGAACTGCAATGCATGGGAAAATATTAACCACCTTTAAGCTGCTAATTGTATGGTCTGGCAATTTCATAGATGTTTATCCTTAACTTTTCAGCAATTATTTCAATGTCAGGATGCAGTGGCATCAAGGTCAGCAAGTTAGTCCAAAAATCCCTCTCCACGGTCATGTTTTTATTTGGTGGTCCAGCAGCACACAGTGACTGGGATCACATGGATTATAAATGAGGCAGCAGCTAAAATCAGGGTTGGGAGAGGGTTGACCCTTGACATCACAGGTGGGACAGGACTGTAATGCTAATCAGCACATAAGCAAGCCAAGCATTGAAGAATCTTTCTTTTAAAGATTTCACATAATACATTTTCCACATACCTGAGCAAGGACAGCCTCTCTTGTGCCATAGTACTTTGTGAAAAAGTGGTCAGTCTGGATGTAGAGCTGGCAGGTGTTTTTTTCTTTACCTGCTGCCCTCTTCTTTCTCAGAATGACAGGACCATCCTCCTTGTCATCCAACTCATGTGTCACACCCTGTACCGAAAAATGGAGGGTTAATCCTATCCCTTCAACCAAATAATGTGCTAATAAAAGTCCTTTTCCATTATGACTATTCTTCATATTCTGAAAGCATGATTCAATAGCATGTGGGAAAATAAGGAGACTCCCTGCTCTAACGACATTCCAATATTTTTATCCCAAAAAATTCCCTGGGAAAAAGTTTACATTGCTGTCTTAAAAAAGGTCCAATGCTTCTACACCGCTATTACTAACAGTGTAAGTTAAGTTTAAAATTATATCTTTTCATCTGTAAGTTTGAAGCACGGAGAGAGATCTTGTTTTTGATGACACTTACTTTCACTGGCTCTTCTACTGCTGATGCCTGGTACTTCTTCATCCTCTCAAACACAGAGTGGTCAGCACAGCCGCCCGCTGAACCATACTTATGAGGGTAATCTGTCAGATAGAAGGAGAGAACAAGTATCTTTCACCATATCCATTTAGAACTATGTGTGTGGTTAGAGGAGCTCAATCAGTGCGTCTCATACAAAATCAGATGCATTAACTAACAGGCCACCGAATGAAAGATGAGGCTTATCTGTCTCTACAAATCCTAAGAAACATGGGTTCTCTTCCTCTGTCTGTATATATCTTTATTTCAACATTCAGTATAAGCAGAAAAAGACATTATGCATGATCTGGCGCCACTAATTACAAATCTGTGCAACCGAGTCTAATTTGTTAAGGTAACCAGGGCAAGAAAGTGTTACGATCTGGCTTAAGGGACACAACATATAGTGGAAACTTGCACCAGAGTTTGTAGAACCACTGTTTTTATTTCAAATTACTAAATCTCAGGTAAAACTGGCAGCAAAGAGAGCATGATGAGGTCTTGTGAGAATTTGTATCTACCCTCCAAGCTGTGGACTTTACCCAGAACCCCAATGCAAGGAGATCAGTGGTCACACAAGGGCAACCAAATGCCAAACACCACAATCATGCTACACCCATGGAAACTAAATCTGCACGTACTTAAAAATTAGTCTCCAGTGCATGCATATGTGTACAAAGTGACTGTAGTTTTCTGTTTTAGTATCAACAATATTCACTATATTTTGAACCTACCTCTTTGAAGACAATTCAACACTGATTGAAGCCTCATGAAATGTTGGATTTAAATGTTTTCACAAATAACTAAAGAACCCATTACAGATACAAAAAACCCCCACGGATATTACAAGTCTAACATATTTCCTAAATGTCTTACAACCATTCAGAAAAAAGATCCACCCTCTCCTGTTTTAACTTGCTGAAAGGACTGAATACAGTGTGTGCAGTGCACTTTTGAATTTTTTTTTTTCCATCCCCCAGAGAAAGTCGTCTTTGTCCTGACAGTGAATGGTGTCTCATTCAACTGCTAATCAAAAGGCTTTTGAAGTTTAGACAGAAGGAAAAAAAGCTTAATAGAAAAGCCAAATACGGAGCGAGGGCTCCTGCATCAAGAAGGAAAAAAAAGGAAAACTTGACAGAAAATTTCCCAGTTTGTTGTAAGCAGTTTTACTCTGGGTACTATGCAAGTACAAGGTCATCTGAAAAATAGAACGTCAATGGCACAGCATCCAACACAATTCACAGGTTTTTGCCCATAAAATGAGACATGTAACCTTGACCTAGAGCACAGTCCAGGTGAAGACCCCATTGGGTGATCACTGTGTGCAACTTTCATAAAAATCTGACCAATACTGTAGGAAGAGTATCAATTCTTGTGAACAATGGACTGGTGGATAGATGGACTCCTCATCATGACATAAGTTCCAGTCCTTCGGCCAGATGAGTTAATCAAAAATGTCACCTAAATATCTTAAAAGGAAGGTGCATTCCAGCTATCTTAAAGAAAATGCTTGGAGAAGTTTGAATAATATGTCTGATGAATACATGTTTAAGTTTTAATATTTAAGAATCACAGTGGACAAACAGAATATCTTATTTTATCTTCACAATCAAATGCAGATGATAGCCGGAACTACATGAAAGTTCCTTTTTGTCTATACATTCCATGAAGGGTAGCAGTAAAAGTGTTTTAATGATTACATCCACACAAGCTGATGTGCTCCTTCAGCCTTGATTAGCAATGATGAGTAGGGATGCAACAATTTATTTATTTTTTAAAAAGGCCAATCAGAGCTGATTGGTGCTGCAACAGGTAGGGATGAAGGACGATTTAATGAAAGCACAACATAAGCTGGAAAAAAATTCCAGTTCTACTTGATGTTTCTAAGGAGCTTTAAGAAGTCCTCAGTTCTTCTGTAAAAACTGCGATCAAAAATTTCTGTGACTGCACTTCTAGCACCTCATTAAAATTTGTCAGTTCGCTCCTTGAGGGTAGTTTTCTTACACAAGCACTTCTGATACATTTGGACTGCTCCCTGGAAGTTCCACTCTGACCACTGAGATTTCACTATGGCGCACAAACTCATGCTGAGATAAAAATTAACTTCTTTGTCAAACTGGCCTGAATTTTGTTGGGGATGAACACTAATGAGGAAATCTAGGTCTCCAGCTTTGAGCCAAAGACAACAACCATTTTTCAGTGGGAGAAAAGTGGCACGCTCAAGGCAGGAGTGCAACAAGGAGCCAAGTTCATTATTTACTATCACATTCACAGGGGCTGTGAGCTGTGAATTAGTACCCCTGGGTCAGACTTAAAATGCTCTTCTACTGTAACGTCCTGGAAAACTGAGCGTGGACCTAGCCTAATCTGCCACTACAGTACGTGCCTACTCACAGTGCACTGAAACATTGCTTTAAACGTTTTCTTGCCAAAATTACTGTTGCTCACCATCAGCCATATTCACCAAATCTGACAACCAGAGAAATCTATCTCTGCTGCCTTAAAACTGGTGGAGGCTATATCATGTTGTCAAATGTGAACCTGAGGTGGTCAGGACTCCCAGGGAAGGCTCCTGCAATGTTTTGAGTGATGTCTTGCTACATGAGGAGACAGCCCTGATTGGGATAATAGCTAAATTTAAACCAAGAGCAGTTCTGGCTTGTTTTTTTTTTTTTTTTGTTTTTTTTTTTTTTATGGGTTTTTTTTTTTAATTTTTTTTTTTTTCTTTTTTTTTTTAAAATTTTTTCTATTTTTTCTT
>VUQK01010598.1:0-12091 GCA_015106715.1 Bujurquina vittata | reverse complement strand
AACACACTATAACTGAGCCTCCACCACTGAAATAAACAGTCAAACTTACCCCTATTTAAATGACCAAACTGATAATTTTTTTGGTAAAGTTTAACTTTATTAACAGTCAGCAGTGCAGAGGGGTGGGGAAACAAGGACAGTGAGAGGAGGGTAAGACATGCAACCAATATCCTCTAGCTGGGAATAAATCCGGCGACATTCCAGTTACAGTATGTGGTATGCACCCTAAACATTAGGTCACTACAGTCCCTAATGCACAAGCCAGTATGTGCACATATCCAAAGGCTTCCATAATAAAAAACATTTAAAAAAAAATAATAATAATAATCTCATTTTTGCCAGATATTTTCACATCTTTAACTACTGCAAAGGCAAAAAAAAGGGAAAAGAAATTCGCTCGTGTCTTATTCATTCAAAGCTAGCCACTAAAATTAAATGTGATCTGTGTCGCAATCACAAGAATTGTATTCGCTAATTGCTTCTTCTTCTCTGTTTTCATGGCACCTCTCTTTGTAGAGAAGTCCTATACAGAGACCCTGTGACTTGCCTTGTTCTGTCACCTGATCTGGCCACAAATACTCATGTGAGTGGGCATACACAAGAAAGCTTTTCTCTTGTTACAACAAACCTCTACAGTGCCAAAGAGCCTGGCCTTGAGTTTTCACAGTAGGGAGAGTGATAGCCTTAATCTGCACACACTAAATGAATTCAGTGAGGATATAAGACACAAGCTTAATGTCAAGTGGTTTATTTCCATCTGTGGTAACGCTCCCCTTATTAATATTAAGGAAAACAAGTGCTAATACACAATATGATAGTAATATCAAGGTTTAACCTTAGTTAATTCTAAAAATCTTCAGCTGACATAATAACAACTTGTAAGTTATCATCTACAAATGAAGTCTGACACAGTTTTTAACATGTACGAGGGTTTCTTATATTGTGCCAGTTCATGTGATGCTGCAGAAAACTGGACATTTAAATAAATTATCTGTTGCCAATACTGTAAAACTAAGCACCCACTTATGTCAATAAAAAATATCCAAAAAATTTAAAATTAAAAGAACCCAGATGTTATAGTTTAATTACATCCACACTTCCTTGTTATTTTTTCCCTGTCCCACAGGTTTTTCTTAACTATCATACATCTCTCATTATTTGCACAGTCAGTGAACTCTACTTTAGGGCTCTATTGAAGACTGGCCTTCTCTAGGTAGCATTATCTGTGCAGTACTTCTGCTTTTCCTCTTCTACTTAATTCTTGCACAATATAAAGAATATTTATTTACAGTAGGTATACCGCAGTCCTTTCTTGGAAACTGCTGTGTGCTTGGACAGTCAAAGTAGTTATCTCACCAAAACAGGCGGTAGAACTGGATGTCTTTTCAAACTAACTTAAGTTTCATTTTTGCACAATGTGCAAAATGTCTAGACTATGAAAAAGAAATAAGCCTGCAACTGTGACTTCACCATTTAAAACAGTTAAACTTTACTAGCATAAGATGACGATGCAGAAATAAGACTACAGAAGGTAGTCATATCCTTCAATATAACCTTAAAGAGACCACCGTGAAGTGTAGTACAAAAAAAATTGGTTCAAACTAAAAGTGGAAGCATGACAAGTCTGCTTCACCACCTGACAGAAATGCACACAGTGGAATAGGAGCAATGTTTCTCTTCAAATTCAGAGGCTCAGGCCAGTCTCAGCCCCACAGATAAAAAGCAGCTAAAATAAGCTTCCTCACTTTCCAGTGGAAACCCATATGACAAGACAGGGAAGCACTGGAAGGAAAGCTTATAGTGCTGAGGAAGTGATATCCACTTACACAGTCTAAAAATCCTGGATTTAACAGGATGCTGAAAACAGTTGATCCTAAGCATGAACCACCCAGCCTCAAATATTTCTGGAGGAAGCACTGGACCATTTACTGCCATTATGTTGGTGCAACTTCTTGTGCTTCCAATTATAAGTGATCCTTTTTCTTTGATTCACAAAAGATGTAGATCATTGATGCCTGAACTACATTTTTCCTATAAATTACATTTTTGGATTTTTTTTTTTTGTCCAGCCCAATAAGGCAATGTTAGCCATTTATCCAAGAAAAGCAATCATATGAGAAAGAACAAAAGACACAGCGATGAAGAATAAGGGAAGCAGTCCTACTGAGCTACTGTTGTTGCGCACTTCAATAAACCAAAATATGAAAGGCCTAAAAAAATAATAAAAGGAAAGAGAGTGAGACAGAAGAGGATAACTTAATGAGACATTAGTAAGATTTTAAAATCTTTCTTCTCACATACAAAGTATTGAATAATCAGGGCCCATCTTATCTTAAAGACCTCAAAGTACTATATCATCCCACTAAAGCATTTCACTCTCAGACTGCAGGCTTACTTGTGCTTCCCTAGGGTATATAAAAATAAAATGGCAGGAAGAACCTTCAGTTTTCAGGCAGCTCTCCTGTCGAACCAACTCACAGTCTGGATTTGAGAAACACCCTGTGTACTTTTTATTTACTAATCTCCGGATCTCTTCTACAGTGTGTCTTTTGTCGTGTCTCCATCCCCTCACCCCAATCAGATGACTGCCCCTCCCATACCCTGGTTCTGCTGGAGGTTTCTTTCTATTAAAACTGAGTTTTTCTTTCCCACTGTCACCAAGCGCTTGCCCATAGGGGGTTGTCTGATTTTTCTCTGTATCGCTGTAAGGTCTTTACCTTACAATGTACAGCATCTTGAATCAACTGTTCAGCTATGTTATACATGTTTAAGTTGCACAATTTGTCCATTCTGCAACTTCCGTACTGTCGACATGACTTTCAGACACAACAATCAGTTGATTCAAATAGAGTCAGGCAGAATATAAATGAGTAGTCCACAACTTGTTACAACAAATCAAATAAACCAAATAAAAACAATAAGCTAGATAAAAACAATAGATAGAAGACAGAAACAATAAACAATGTTATTTATCTCTGGATTCTTTAAGCACTTATGGAATGTTGTCTCAGAGATTGAGCACCTCTTTCTTTAGTAAATTTACACTACCTGTCTCACAAAGACACGGATTGCACGTCTAAAATTATTTGCTTGGTCATGCTAGATTATAAATCAATTACAGGTTAATGTAGATTAGGAACAATCAAAGCTCCAAATTATCATTGCTGCAAAGATTTTGATCAAAGGTATGACAGCTGTGGCTTAAAAGGTAGAAGGGCCATCTACTATTCGAAGGGTTCAATTTCTGGTTCCTTGAGTCTACATGTCAAAGTATCCTTGGACAAGATGCTGAAACCCAAGTTCCCCTTTGTATCCATCAGAGTGTGAGAATGTGAATGTTGAACAAAGTGCTTATGAAGGTAAAGAATTAAAGCCCTGTGTGAATCGGTGAATGAGGCTTGTAACAGAAAGTGCTTTGAGTGCTCAGATTAGAAAAGCACTACTAAAGTACCAGTCCATTTAAAAACAAATGTTTAAATACTTAATAATCATTTGCAAACATCTTTAAAAAAAAAAACTAATTTGTTTACAGCGCCTTTTGCAAAGTGAACCAACAGCATTTACTGCTAAGGCTCTGCCAGCAATATATTTTAAAATGTGTTTTTTCACACATTCTGTTGTAGCCTGTTGTTCCTTAACACAAGATGGCAAGAACTCAGCTGATACAAATCTGAGAACGTTCTAAGTGTTACTGCTTGAAATAACCTGTTTCCAAAACAAGGGTGGTACCACTGTACACAGACAACGTGCCCTTGACAAGGGGTTATTTTGTACAAGATGTACATAAATTAAAAGGTTTAAAAAAAATGGAAAAATCTGAGTACCAGCTTTCAACAATACATCTAATCTTAATAAGAACAACTAGTATCAAAGTCAAAATTGTGAGATAGAGGTTAGGCATGCAATTAAAGGATATTTTTGTTCAATTTTTAGGCATTACTCAATTAACCTTTTTACTTCAACTCTCTCTCTTCTGCTTGCCGCTATGGAGCAAAGTCTGTTTCACCAACACACACAGTGAAACACTGAAATCACCACAAATAATTTTTATAGTCAGTAATTTAATACATTAATGGAAAAACAAGCCATGTATCATCTTGACTGAATCACTGAACATCACTGATCTTGGAGATCATCGCCTATCTGCAAGATCATAACAGGAGCCAGACTGGAAAATCAGAACCTACAAGTTATGCTTTTCAAGACTCTTGCAATTCCCTAGTATGTACTGTATGTACGTATTTCCAGTATGATAACACTGCTAAAATATGTCACACTGGCTGCAGCTCTAGTTTCAACAGGAAAACTGGAAACAGTAAAACCCAGTAACAAATTATACAATATGTCATGTATAAGGGCAATAGGGAACAGAGCCTGTACTTATCAATTTCACAGGCAAATGCACTGCTTGATGATTATCCATGCAAAAATGTGCAGTATAATCTTCCAGTGACAATAAAGTAAACACATAGAAAAGCACGGAGATCAAGGGTAAAAAGAACTGATAAATATTAACACAAAGCAATTAGAATTTATGAAAAGATGGCGTTTCATATTACTAAAAACCATATTGTGTAAAAATAAATATATTTTTTTGTTGTTAGGACTAGAATATAAATTACTGAGAAAAACAAGACTTTGACACAAACTGAGTCAGCACAGTAACAGAATAAGCTGGGAGACAGAAAGAGGAAGTGACAAGGAAGGTTGTGTGCATTTTTACTTAAACTAACCTTCCGTGTGCATGGAAGTCCAGGTGCACAGTACTGTCTTGAAGAGAGAGCGCCCTTTTAGCTCTCTGGTGATGGCTGTGTAGCAATTGTGTGTCATACGATAAACCCTCATAGTGGCGAATATATTTGTTCAAAGGATTCCCAAACTGACCTGAAAGAGAGTTCAATGGTTTATTAGCACTTTTCAACAATCAAATAAAAATATGCTTAAAATTCAACCACCTTTGTATGTATTGGAAACATTTAGGGAATGATACTGGTATATGGAGATTGTCAATATCACATTATTGTTTGCGTGCAAATATCATGTCACATTTGACCTCTGGTTTCAGTTTTATAATTCATGTTATATTATCTCTTTTCTTTCAAGTTGACCTCAAAATCTGTTATCTTTAGAGTATGATCAAGATAAAAAGAATGAGCTGCCTAGTTAGTTAGAAATATTCTGTAGTATATTACAATATTTTTATTACAACTTTGTTATGTGCATTACAGCAAAAGGTATAAACGTTTAAATACACAACAATTTGAATAACAATACAATGTTCCTGAATACATTTAAAAAATCTGACTCAAAATTATTTGAGCAGTGAGCCAAATGGTATAATGCCACAGCCCTGACAATGAATCACCTAAACTCCGACATAATTCATTCCATTATTTCTATCCATGTGTTTCCTGACATGTCAAAATGTCTCAGTGGAAAAGGCCTATGAAGCAATCGATCTCTACAATAGTGGCTAGCTATACAAGCCCACAATCACTAAACATGCTTAACAGGCTTATTCAGCTGATTGCCATAACCCCCGAGAGGTAATCCTACCAGCTTCCATACCAACCCTTTTCTTTGTTCTTGTCAAAAAAACAAAGCAAGTGTTCAGTTTAAATGACAAGTGAGGAGCACATGATACACATCAGGTGACAAGGGTCTGTTTCAGTAGTACTGTATATAGCATTGTGCGAGCTGGTTGCAGCCAGCTAATCTACATTTGGGGGGTGGAGGTGGGGCTGGAGGGTTGTCACCAAATGCTACCAACTAAATACCAGTCCAATGTTTTTGAGTGGCAAAAGATAAACTCTGTTGGCCTTTTGAAAAAAAACCATTGCCAACTCAATTTAAGGAGTTGTTTGTGGCATCAAGCTCTAATCTTTTGTACTGTAGGACTTTTTACACATTACTGATTCACTCCACCTTCACTGGTCTGAAATTATGTAGTTATCAACAATGTCAGGGGGAGTTATAACTTCTCAAACCAGGAGAGGCTGTTCCAGACTGTTCCAGGCTAGCATGAACCTGTCCATGAATGCGCTTCCGGTAATAAGCTTCTTCAGCTCTCCTTAAACAGGCAAAAATAATGACTGCAAACTAGACAGAACAACCAGCCTACAGAATGACATGGTGGGCTTCACTGTAAGGGATCAAGGCAGCTCTTAACCCTGGTATATATTAATTTTATTAAAAAAAAAAAAACACTACACTACACTAGTATGCAATAAACAGTACAAAGTTAATACAGCCAATCATTTACTGCTATTTGTATCATTGACATTATAAAAAAAAAAGACATGACACTCAAATAACACTGAATTGAAGTTTATAGAAAAATCTGAAACAGCATATGTGATGGTAGGAAAAAAGGGGGCAAAAAGAAAAGCTTTCAAAGTAATGCCTAGGGGTATCTCACAATGGCTTTATAGTGGCAAAACTTTAAAATAATAATATAATGGGCGAAACATGAGTGAACGGCAGGACCAGCTGACGACCCTGCAGCTGAATTAATGGCACTGGCGGAGGTGGAACAGGCTTAAATGCCAAGGCAGGAAGTAAGAGTTTACCTGTATAATGTTCTAATAATAATAATAATATATAACAAATTAGGCATGCTGTATGTCTGAAAACTTTAGATTTTTACATGTTTGCTTAGATTAAAAACAAATTAAAAAAAAACACACACACGCAAAGTAGTGTAAACACCAGTTAATAATCTTATCTGTGAACCAGTGTCCTGCTAATTATCAGGGTTATAGTGTTAAGCTAGTTGTAAGAGCATGTTAACATTATATGCAGGTTTTTGGTACTTGAATAAACTGCAACTCTAACCAATATTTACCATCTTAATGCAATTAGCGCACACACACACACACACAGGTTGTTGCGAAACAAATACAAAAAAAGTGTAATTACAGTATAAACATTAAAATTGTAAAAATAAGCCAATGTTGTTTTACATAATACAGTTTATAAGTAGTTGCTGATTGCCATACACAGGTATCTGAGTAAGCAGTGTTATGGTGTTGTGTGTAATGACGACATCCTGAATATTACAAGCATCCAAAGAATCTAAAAAAGCAGTGTTCCAAAGTTAAATCAAGCACGTCTTCCTCAAAGTGACAACAAAGAATTCAAACCAGTGGTAATGTTTTCTGAACCACCCTTTAATACTAAAATGGGTGGATTAGGGTGTTAAACCAGATCCAGTAGGTTTAAACCAGTACTGATTGAGTAACTGTGCCATGTGATTACTCACCCCCCTACTCACAATATATATATATATATATAGTAGGTTTTTCCTACTTGCTTGTCAACATTACAGGCAGACTGAGATACTCCATTCACTTTCTCTGCAGTACCTAAACTGTAGCCATAAAATACACTTTATTCTATAGTCACAGCTACAATTTACACAAATTAAGCATGCTTTGAATTTTTTTCAGTTAGCTATATAAAACACATCCTTCCGTCCAGAATCCTCCATTTAAAAAACAAAATAAAAACACTGTAATTCATTTCATTAATAAGAGGTGTATGCATTTATTACATAACATACACAATAATTAGACTTCAATTGAAAATGTTAATGTATTACAATTTCCCCAACAGTTATAAATTGCATTACTTTATATATTGTGCCTGAAGGCATTCACAGTAATGAAATTCAGTCGTATTCAATATAAACTGAAGTTTGTAGTTAAGTTGAATTTGTTGCTATATTAATCAACTCTGTTCTTTTGAATTGCTTTCTCTTACAGTCATCCTTATTTTTTAACACATTCAGTTTTTATTAAAATGGTAAAAAAGAATACAATAAATCATGACCTGGCAACACTAACCCAGAACAAAAGAGCTTATTGCAGACGGACAGCAACAAAAACTAAAAATAAAGTGCCAGTCAGTTCCACTGAAAAAGCAACATCATCATGACTACAGTGTAATCTGTTTTACTCTCAAAAAGGAAAGTGCAATTCTTAACAGAGAGAAAACAGCTGACAGGAAGCAAAGAGATGGTCACAGCATGGATCAGAACTGATCTGAGCCTCACATTACCATGCTGGGTCCTGGCAGCCTAGCTAAAACATTACATCAGGCGCCCTACAGCTGAGGTAAACTAAAATGTCTCTCCTTAACACTGTATCATGTAGTCATGGGGAAGGGGGGGGGGGTCGTTGAGCTCTACGTTAAGCTGTGACTATAGGAAAGGCTGCTGTGCAGAAGTGAAGTAACCTACATTACTTGAAACACAGACTTCCTCAGAAATATCTGCACATGTAAACATAGAGTCAGCAGAAGTTGTATTGTGCGTCACGCCATGATTTCCTACATAACATCAAATTACAATGGAAGTCTTCTGCATGGTTGCATGCAGAAGACTTCCAACGAGCTCTCTTACATCAAACACATCTTTTTGGGCTACGTGTGGCATGACAAAGTGCCATTTGTTTGAATATTTGTTCAGATCAGGAAATCTTTGGCTTCACCTTTCCTATCCTTTGCAAGCACATAAATAGTTTTTCCACATTTTTGTGTTCACAGACTTGGCCTCACTGAAAGCTGAAAATACATTTCTGTACAGGCAAAAAATGTAAATTCTAAAATCTTGCTCACTGATGAGTCACAGTTTCACTTACACTACAGCAAAAAGAGCCCAGTACAGATGTTTTATGAAAATACAATGTTGATGCACTTTGCACTTAATCTTGACATGTACAATGAAGGTTTTAAAGACATAAAGAGATTAACAGATAATCACAATGAAACTAATCTGAAATGAGACAAAAAAAGTTATCATTCACAATGACAGATTAAGCAGCTTTTCAGCTACAGTAGTAGCATTTTCCTGGAGGATATTGGAACTTTATGAAGGTTTGATGGATGTTATGAAGTGAAAACTGACTAATAATGTAGCAGCTATCTCACGAAATTATACAGTTATACAAATGCAGCACAGCAGCTTATTACGGCCATGAGGCAGAAATCAATTTCTAGTTGGTTCTCCTGTCCTGGTTCTTCATGACAGCCCCCGGCTCTCAGTAACATCACTGTTCTCAAAGATTAGAGAATACTTCTCAGGTGTAGTATCTGCAGTTAATCACATTCCCATTGTTTACTTGTACTTGCCCATATCCATTTGTGCAGATATTTTAAACTGGGGGGCTTAAGCGCATCTGTTTTAATGTTTTGTAAAGCAGGTGGTGTAACTGTACTAAATCTGGGAATAATCCCTTAGCAAGGATTTGATTTTAATCATCTGTGTGGAGAGACACCGTTTTAGGGTCAATTATTTTATTTTAACCAGTTACACAACACTGCAGGTTTGCTCAGCCTGTCTTACAAATTTTGACGCCTGAAGTAAAATTCAAGCACCAGTTAGACATATTATTAGGTACAGTAGGGACTAGATAAAGTTTTTGTAAGGTGGTTGTTATAATATACTGTCATATCAAAACTTCTAATACATCTACACGCCGGTAGTTACTCAACCTTTTGTGAGAACATGCTGAGCTCATTTCAAGCCAACAGTGGGAAAAAGATGGCATTTTCCTTTAGGTGCGTTTCTGGCAAATATAACTGCTTTCAAACGGAGCGGATCCTGTCACGGAGCTTCATAACTAACCTGCTTGTTACACACTGCCCAGTGGAGCAAAATGTATAGTTAAAGTCTTCTGAAATTACTATAAAGACGATGAATATTCATAGTACACAAACATAATATACATTCAAATCTGTTTGTGGGCGGTAGCGCTGTAAAGACAGTTTCCCACTCAGGAAGTGATGGAAAAACAAGCTTTTCCCCTTAAGGAGTACTTAACCTGTATCAACCGAACATAATTAATTAACCAATAGGCAACTGTTACAGGCTGGCTTACTTGGACCGGATTCGCAACTGATAACAAATAAACACAACTTAACAGCGACGAAAACAACATTAGCCAGCCAGCTAGCTAGCAACTTAGGCAGTCGGGAGTACAACTACATGATCCGATTAGCGTTAGCTCCACTGACGAGAACTGAGCACTTTCTCTGGAAGTCAATGGCAAACTTACCTGCAATATCGTTTAGGCAGCAAAACAGAAGAATTACTTTGACAAATCTCATACTGAAATGCCCTGTAGTTCCACTTAACCCGCGAAGCGACCAAGCGATACCGCTGACAGGTTCTTGTTTCGCTTTATGACACACTTAAAAGACAGCGTCGCCCTTCCTAGTTAGCCGAGGCTTTCATCACAAACACCGGCAGCTCCGCCTCTCTCCAACAGCGCTACACACGGTCACAGACTGACTCCTTTGAAACAGACAGACAGGCAGGCACTCCTCCCTTCCGGTGTATGTGGCCAAGAGATATGGACACACCCGTGCGTTTTTTTTAATCGTATTATGGTCATAGGTTGAAAGATCTGTGAAAACAAGCTCTTTACACGGCGTTTAGCTTTACATGGCGCCAGCAAAACATTAAGCTTCAAAATGTGTGTGTTCCTGAGCTGAAAGCATGCGCTGATCTGCTGTTTACTGTTTGCATTCGTGATTTCCGGGTTTTACGAACTGAATATTTTACTTTATGATAGTGAAGTTAGAGGGGGATAAAGTGTATATACGGGTTACACTGCAAACAACAAACTACTCTCTGACAGTCGGTACGGATTCAGACGAAACTGTATCATTAACAGGAGTCACAGAAGAAGTGACTAATTCCATAAGACATTTGCATTTGATACTATTAATCATCAAATTACGACGAGTTATTAGGGCCACATTGTTATTATTGCTCATTTTAAGAACAAAGTGGAAATTCCGAGACAAAGTTCAAAGTAGTATTTCTAGTTAAAACTCAGAATAATATTTTGTTTTAGTTTTTTGTTTGTTTTAATCGAAATACTATTTGAATTTTAATACCATTTGGAAAGCTTTTTAGTTTTAGTTTTCAGTTTTTCCACAGTACTACTCTTATTTAAAATTTAGACTTAATATAAATTTCTTTTTTTTTTCTTTTATTGCTTGGTGTGTTTTTCTATCCAGGTATGTTTTTACTGCACTGGTAGTGTGTTTGCGATCACGTTGAAAAATGAAGCCGCTGCCAATCAGATGCTTTCCAGGTGATATCGAATCATAGACTGAAATCTGACGATACTTTTCTGTGTTCATAGTTCCATCAACTTCAAAATCAACAAAACTGCAGTGCCAAGGATTTAATCGGGGGTTTTTTGTATACTAATCTCTAGATTACAAAGATTACCAGTAGTGACATGTACTTTTAATGTTAACATAAAATTATGTTAACAAACATTTCACAAGTTTTAAAGGATGTGGTTTGACCCTATTATTTCAGGACATAACATGTGGTCGTGGTCCTCTCAGCCAGCCTGCAACCACATGTTAGGTGCGTCACACCCCAGAAGTGACAATGTAACTGACGTACTGATGACAAACAATTTACATTTTGATGCAGACTTTGAGACAAAGATCAACTTGTTTGTGAACTTGTCAAACTCATAATAATGGGCATGTAAAACGACCAGTAAAAATCCCTTTTAAAAAACTGGGACATTTTAACTAAAGAGGTCCTATACCAGGCATCCAAAAATGGCGGACCATGGTCCGGATCCGGACCGAAACGTCTCGTGCGGACCCGAACCCAATACCAAAACAGAACAGACCCGCTTTCTGTGTTACCGGCGCCGCTTTTACAGTCGTTACGGACCCAAAGACCAATCGCATGCGAGTTTAGCCATACCACGTGATACCACCAAGCTAGTTCCAGCCGGGCGTTAAACTTTGTAACAAAGTGAGGACGGATGAGAATTTGAGAGAGGTTACCTAGGAAACCACAAAAATAGAAACATAGTGACACACAGCAAGAGATCCAGCCGGGCGAGACAGAGGAAAGGATGAACTGATAGCTGAGACTGGCTCTGACTACATTCAAGCCCAGCCTTAGAATTCTGGGTACAAGCAAGAGCTCACTGAGCACAAAAGAAATAAGTGATTGCCTAAAAATGCTCCATTATTAAATGAGTTCAGATTTTAATTTTTTAAATAATTTGAAACGGTTGAGTCCAGACGTGAAACATGCTCCATTATTAAA
>VUQK01010597.1:0-11315 GCA_015106715.1 Bujurquina vittata | reverse complement strand
GTCAAGAGGAAAAAGGGAAACTACCTCCTGGAGACGATCAAATCCATATTTGATCAGTCCAGTTACGAGGAGCTCAAAGAGATTGTAGTCGTAGTCCATCTGGCGGACTTTGACCTGGTCTGGTGTGAGAACCTGGTGCAGGAAATCACCAGGAAGTTTGCTCACCACATCATAGCTGGACGCCTCCTGGTCATCCAAGCTCCAGAGGAGTACTATCCATCTCTGGACGGACTGAAAAGGAACTACAACGACCCGGAGGACAGGGTCCGTTTCCGCTCCAAGCAGAACGTGGACTACGCTTTCCTCCTCAACTTCTGCACCAACCTCTCTCACTTCTACATGATGTTAGAGGACGATGTGCGCTGCTCCAGGAACTTCCTGACGTCACTGAAGAAGGTGATCACCTCCAGAGAAGGTTCCTACTGGGTGATGTTGGAATTCTCCAAGCTGGGCTACATCGGGAAGCTGTATCACTCCAGAGACCTGCCCCGCCTGGCTCATTTCCTCCTCATGTTCTACCAGGAAATGCCCTGCGACTGGCTCCTCATCCACTTCCGAGGTCTCCTGGCACAGAAGGACGTGATCCGCTTCAAGCCTTCGCTGTTCCAGCACATGGGCTACTATTCCTCTTATAAAGGTGCAGAGAACAAGCTGAAGGATGATGACTTTGAGGAAGACTCCATAGACATTCCCGACAACCCCCCTGCCAGCCTTCACACCAACATCAATGTCTTTGAGAGCTATGACGCCACAAAGGCTTACAGCACGGTGGACGAATACTTTTGGGGGAAACCTCCCTCCACTGGAGATTTCTTCATCATAGTCTTTAACAAATCGACAAAAATGAGTAAAATTAAGATAGTTACTGGGTCTGATGACCGGCAGAATGACATTCTTCATCACGGAGCTCTGGAAGTAGGCGAGAAGCTAGTTGGGACTAAAAAAGGGAAACAGTGTTCCTCTTATATCACGTTAGGGGAGTTTAAGA
This sequence comes from Bujurquina vittata, assembly GCA_015106715.1. Classification (NCBI taxonomy): domain Eukaryota; kingdom Metazoa; phylum Chordata; class Actinopteri; order Cichliformes; family Cichlidae; genus Bujurquina; species Bujurquina vittata. Next base: position 10,327 of record VUQK01010597.1, on the reverse strand, counting down.
ATGGCAACATTGAGGTTCATGATGTAGACCACAAAATCTCCTTTGACATTGAGTGCGTGCGCATTGTGGTCACAGCCAGCCAGAAAGAATGGCTCATTATTAGAAGTATAAGTTTATGGACTACACAACCGCCCAGCCAATGATGACTCTACACAAAGACTTTTAATATGTCATAGAGGCAAAGGTTTTTATTATTATTTAGTAACGTATGTATTTCCAGATTTATTTATTCATTTTATATGTATTTATTGATACTCGTTTTGATTGCCAAATCAATCTATAGTTTTTTACCTGCAGGTTGTAACTTTAGTGGAGCATCTTCACAGTCACTCTCAAGGACTGTTCAGCTGACCTCAAAGTGTTCATTAGCACGTTTAAATGTTACGGGCGTGTATCCATTTCAGCTTTCGATAGCTATCCTTAACACACGGCTGGGTGATATTTCAGTATCACTTTTTTAGCAGCTTTAAGTGGCATCACGTCATAATGTTATCATTACTGTTGTTTTTACAATCCTTCTCTCCCAAAGGACAACATGGTTTACAGTTTCAGTATTTTGCTTCTGTAGGAAGACCAAAACCTACTCACTAGCACTCTCTGTCTGCAGTCTGATGTACAGCATGTTATTGCTCAGTGTAATTAAGCTCAATTATTGCCCCAAATACTTCTGCCCCGTTGTCATTGACGCTTGCTTAAGCACAAAATCCAAAGTAATGCCCCCAAAATTCACTGTTTGAGTAACATTTGCTGACAGCAAATTGCACATTTAATCTGCTAAACAATACCTGCAGCAGACAAACACTGCATTGAACACCATCGAGGTCACAAGTGCATGATTGTGCGTGCATTTGTTGCGGCATTCATCTGTCAGAGTCGTAACACCCAGCCATCCCGCCAGTGATAATATTAATTAGAGATGAAAATAACTATAGATGATTTCAGAATTTGTTTGAAAGCTTTTCAGGAAGGTGCTTCATGTGAGTGATGAACACAAATGTGTTCCACTGATTTACTGCAGTTTCTTCTCAAAGTATAATGAATGACATATTATCATTGTCACCGAATGATGCTTACTATCAAGTGTAACTTAGTATTCTTTAAAGTACCGCCTACTCAAAGATCTTGTGTCTTTTTAGTGCTTTTATGACTGATAATGAACCGGCAAAAGTGTAGCCCTGGGATTTCTCTCCGAGGATTTCCCCTCCCGACCCTTAATTATTTTCCGCCTCTAAATCTCATGGGAAGGCGTCAGAGGTCATTGTTGCCTTGCATATTCATCGTGTCACACCTAAATTCCTCTGCTTTAAATATTCTTTCCTGTTTCTTAGTTATGGTTGAGGCGCGTGTGCGATTGAGTTCAAACATTTTGTGTCAGTGCTGCTGACAGGAGAACAGTGTTTGTGTTCACCCGTCTTCTTCAGGAGCTGAGATTAGATTGCACAGTGAGGAATGGGCCAGGTCTGCTCTTACGACTCTTTTTTTTTTTTTTACAGCTCAGTTTTCCTCCTAGTAAATTGGTCTGTGTTTGCTTCTCTCTCTACACCAGCACAACAACATCTTCCCTGGAGCTATAAGATCTCAATTGGTTCTTTCCCCAGTGTTGGGCTCTCACTCCTCCAGCGTTTCTGCTCTTACATGGTTGCTTCTCTGTGATCTTTGATCTCTATTCATACAGTCTGTTTTGGGGAAACTTGCTTGGTTTTCCTCTGAAGATGCTTTTCAGTTTACCCCATCCCTGCTCAATATAGCTAACATTTTAAAACGTAACCTGGCACGTGACACGTTAACTTGTCATTGCCGTGATACTCAAAGCACTTCAGCATCGTGCTTTAAAAGTAACCTTGTCGTGTAATTAGAGTCTGCTTTAGAGCAATGTTCATGATGCATTAGTTCCTCAACTCAGACGTGGCAGGAAATGACTTAATAATGCAATAAGCTGAAAATGCTTACATTTTGCTGAAGTTCTTTGGGAACCCGCGGCGGCGCACGCAGGCCTGTCATTAAGCATGCTGCAGTGGGTTTGTAAAGCTTTGTTCCACTTGTGTGATAGCCACCTGTTCTCTTTTCCCTCAAGGTCTTGTTCAGTGTTACAGATCGAGACCTTTCGCAGACTGGCTTGTACCCGCAATCTTGAAATTCTCACTGAGCAAATCCCCCCGTGTGCTAGCTGAAATGAAATTAGAGCCCACCACCTCACAACATGGCTTATTGTTTTTCCTCAGCATTTTCCCACTATTCATTTTACTAAATGATTCCAGGACCTGCATGGATCAGCTCCTTGGAGGGGATGTTGTTTGAATGGATGATGCTTTTAAACACAATTTACATTGTGCCGTGTGTGTGGCGTTCTTTGTGACGCGCACAATGGTGCCAATTCAACCAGTATTACTTGCTTATTACCTGCCTATTAGCTATAAACATATGACGTTACCACAGGGCAGTTATCTGCTGTACGACTGTAATGGATCGCCTCATCTCCAAGTAGAGCATCTGTGTTGCGAGGGCGATATTTCTGGAGGAGGAATCGCTGTCTGATCTTTATTCGAAATAAGATGTCGGCTAAAAGTAGCTGCACAGTGCAGATTTATGGACAGATTTACATCTCGAGGATGACAACAAAACCTGGGTAAACAGAATATCCGGAAAATGCTGTGCACAGCATTCTTTGCTATTGGCAACATGTTTGAAAGCCTCAATTCAAACTTGGCCTTGGGTGAACAGTGTGCAGAGGATCCATTATAAATTTCTCTTAATACTTAAAAACTGTCCTTCCCTTCTGTTAGGCTTGTAATTGTCTTAAATTAAAGAGCAACTGCATCAGACTTCCCCAGACCTGTGAGAACAAAAGCAGAACTTTATGATTCACCTGCAGGAACTATCCAAGTTGTTCAATCATATTGGCTTTGAAGGCCCAGCCCCCAAAGCGCTGAGTAAATGATGAATGTGAATGTGATGTGTGGGAGTTATTTGAAATGTGAGCTGTCTTCCAGTGGAGCATGTACAAAGTGCATGAACAAAAGCATTTTCAATGGATAAAACAACTCCTTTTGTATGTAAGGATCTCTGTTCAGCTTCTGCTAATGGAATTGTTCCGAGTCTGTACGTAGAAGCCACCGTTCAACAGGTCCGGAGTTGACATGCTGTATATTGTTAAGTGGAGCGAGTGTGTTAAGATGTTGTTTCTGTGTCTCTTTTACTTTCCATCGTTCTCCAATTGGTACTGTATTGTAAGATGACATATATTTTTTTATGCGTATCATTTCAAATGTTGTACGGTAAATGCTGTATTTAAAATTAAGTTAGATTAAACAAATGAATGCTTACCTTGTTGTGTGTTGACTTCTGAGACGCACCGATGTGGAAGTGAGCTCAAGAGATCAGTGTGTCGGGGCTCTGCGGACTACTAAACACCATTGACATGACCCTGAATCACACATTTGCTTCGTTGTGAAGAATGACAATAAAAGATCACACTCTTGCAACATAAATATTTAAATAAAAGAAAGGATTTACATTTGAAGTTTAATCGTGCAGTCAGAGAAAGCCTGTTTGAACGCGATGTTGCTGTAGCTTAAAGCAAAAAATAATTATTAATTTCAGTATTCCTATGTTTTCTGCTCTTTTTTTAAGCTGCATACTTTATGAAGGTGAACGGATGGCGTCAGAGGAAAAGGGGTGCTTTGGAGTACTGTAATGTTTAAAGCTTTGTGCTCGTTCTCCATTGGTCAAGATGAGTCATAGTGTGGTTAAAATGAGACTTTACACACTGTGACATGCTGTATAACTTTTACAGCCTGTGTAAATGGATGTACGTGTATGGTAAGTGCCTGTTCAACATGTGCCCAGTGCATTAGAAACAACACCACATCTTTATTATGTTATATATCTACAAAATGAGCTTCAACTGGAGTGGCCTCTCACGGTGGTATCCATTCACTTCCGCTTATCCTTTTCAGGGTCGCGGTTCACACCTATGAGCAATTTAGTGTAGCCAATTAACCTAACCCCAGTAAGTGCATGTCTTTGGACTGTGGGCGGAAACCAGAGTACCCACACAGACACATGCAAACTCCACAGAGAGAGAGAGAGGCCGGGCCAAGGTGGAATCAAACCCAGGCCTTCCAGATGGTATTCAAACTGTGAGGCAGCAGTGCTAATAACTAATAGAACTAATAGAGAAAAAATATTCACAGACATGTTATTATGTACAGCTACTTTCAATACTACTGATATTTATGTAGACTCTTTCTCTCAGTTGATGTATCTACTGTATTGGACACCATTTCTACAACCATTAATGTTTCTAAAATATGATCAGTTTATGTACTATGGGGCCTTTAAGGTGGCAGTAATTAAACCATTGCTTAAAAAGCCACTATTTGACCCAGCTGTTGTAGCTAATTACATGTCAATCTCCAACCTTCCTTTTGGCCTCTTCTTATGGCCTTTGACAGTGGACTCATCACTGTGTTTGTGCAGTGACTGATACTGTTGACCATATTTTATTGCAGAGATTACAGCGTACCATAAAGGTACCTTGCTCAGCGGTTTGAATCATAATTGTCTAATTGATTCCAATTTGTTCATGTAAACCGGGAGTCTTCTTCACACACTAATATTAATTATGGAGTTCCACAGGGTTCTGTGGTAGGACCAAGAATCTATTAATTCTTGCCATCACCCTATGTCTGATGGGAGAAGCACTGCCATAAAACGATATGTCAACACAGTCTGCTAACAAAAATCTTTTCAGATTTACTCTCAACAAAATAAACTTAAAAAATGTCCAGTTAAAATCACATGCGAAAGAGGTTTGAGTCATCAAATGGAGCAAGTTTACTGATCGTTTCACCAAACTATGGAAGTGGCTTAAAAGTGGCTAAAAACCTTAAAAGGGATTTTTTTTTTTTAACAAGGAATTAAAAATATTTAGATTTTGATGGACAACATTGTCAGAGTGTTCTGGCCCAAAATGGGCAGCATCGGCCCAGGAGAAGGCTGATCTCCAAAGAAAGCTCACACAGAAGGGCTCTGTCATGGTTCAAACTTTCTTACTATGAGGTAAAAGTTGAGTTGAAAAAAATGCATTAAAAAAAAACATTCTGGAAGTATTTTCAGTTTTGTGCAAGAATTTGATGAAACACAACTGACAAGATTACCTCCCAGTAGTGCATGAATGTTTCTGGCTCATCATGAAAATTTCAGCATTTTATAAAACCAAAATGAACGTCTATAAAACATCTCATTGATTTGATAAGCCTTCCACAAAGCCAGGAGGTTCAGGGAATGCTTTTAAGATATAGAGATGCATATGGCCTACAAATTGGGGGGAAAAAAATGAATAATTTTCACTGACAATTGGTGTTCATTAATCAGTAATCTTAAACATTACTAAAGCTTTAGAGTTTGAATTTGCATGTAAACCTATTTTTAGAAGAGGAATAGAAGAGAATTAATGAATTCAATCACCGATATTAAGAGTTTCATGGCATGTTTAATAAAGGAGTTGGGACGTGATGGTAGCAGCACTATTTCAGAGCTGTTTTGTCACAGTCGTCTCTGCCTCACTCCATCTGCTGTCCTTCAAAGTCATCCAGAACCAAAGGTGACCGAAGGTAAGCATACATTACGACCCGGCACCGAGACACCACAGCTAATACACACCATGAAGAAGCCAGGGAGGTAAGTAAAATCCAATATCCCACATAACAAGGCCTGCACTGTGCACAGTGGGAGACATCAGCCAATCAGTGCTGTGGTTGCCATGGTGCCGCCAGCACGAACCTGCACAAGAGGGAAAACCCCACGATATCAGGCTGATATGGACTGTGTGGATTTCCTCATTTGCCTTTTGATCTGTCCTCCTCTCATGTCTCTGGGAATTCACCTCTATAGATGGGTTTTAATTCCACTCACGTTAATTTTATGTCTATTAAGAAGCTGCAGCCAATCAAAAGAACAATGAACGAGGCGTGTTTGTTATTTCGGCTGCTTCTTCTCTCAAGGTGCGGATGCAATATGCTGTCAAGCACAGAGCAGTGCAACATGAACGCTTGTAAATAGCTTTTGACTGAGTCCAGTGTGTGCCTTGTGTTTTATGGAGCTCTTACGGCACAGACCCACAAGCGGGTGCACGTGCTGAGGCTGGGCTAAGCTGGGGAAATGGTGGAGTGATAAAAGACATATTGAGTACGCTGAAAAGAAGTGTAATGAACAGGCAAATGGGCCAGTATGGGGATTTGAAAGCATTGAATGTGAAGCAAAGCTTAAAGGTAGAGAAACACAAAGGAAGCATAGATGATGAATGGCTTGTAATAACCTGGCTAGCAACCTGTGATTGTGTGCTAGCCAGGTCCGTCACAGGTAGCCAGTGAGGGAGGGGTCCCTGGGTGCCTTGGTGTTGATGACATGCCAGTGACAATAGATACTAAGATGCCTGAGCCAGCCTGTGCTGCTGGGGGCCGAACTAGTTATATGATGGAAGGAAAACAAGTGCCAAAACTGTGATAAAGATGGCTGAGGGTAAAGCAAAAGCATGTCACGCATTTGATCATCTTTTGTTTCCAGATGGTGGTGAAGAAAGCAATGAGGAGCAGAATCTACACGTGCGGACTGGAGGCTTCAGTTTTCAGCATAAACTGTAAAACACATCCAGGGGTGTGTCTACAGGGGGGCACCTGCAACCACTACCACCAGCACTGGGCGGGTATACTAGGACTATGTCGCTATAGTCTATTTTTTGTACCAAGATATAGACATTTCTGCTGTAAACTGGACATGTTAACGCGAGCGTTTATGAGGACTGATTATTCCTAAATCAAACTTCTTACGTGAAGCGCTGACTGTCACACACAGTACACAGAACTGTGTAGGTTATGAGTTTAATTACATGGGTTTTAGCCACAATCTCACGGCATAGATTATCCGTTGCAAGGGCAGACGAGCTCAAAAAATCTTTTCATTCAGCGTCACGATGCTGAACATTAACCATGAACCCGCCCAGCAGAACACTGTGTGCTTCCCTTTAACAACTCCCATGGCATTTACAGGATCTTCTTGAGGAGTGGAGATAAAAGGAAGTGTGCTGCAGGCGCTGCTGGAGCCAGCTTCTGCCTCAAAGTGTACAGTCCCTACGGCGAATGAGAGTTTAATCGCTCCCAATTGCTTTGCTTCACAAAGGTGTGACCCCCCCCCACGTTCCCAACACCACCCTCCCATCTGTCTCTCATTGTTGCCAGCGAATAAATCTTGCCGCAGGGAGATGTGCTGCTACTTTTCCTCAGCCTCCTCTTCCCCAAAACCTTCACTTCCAGCTTTTGTAACGCTTTCATCCAACCGGGAACGGGGAAAGGAGTAATCAAAACAATTACCTAAGTCCCATTTTGTTTCATATGAGACTTGTCTTTTTTCATGCGGATTGTCTGCCAGGATGAAACAGGTTGTGTCTTGGGGACTTTTTTGGGGAACATCACACAGGCAGCAGCTGTCACAACACACGCACAGCTTCGGTGGCATGCTGGTTTTACCAGCAGGTTTATCACTTGGCTCCTTCAACAAGAGATACACAAACGATTGGCAAAAAAATAGACACAGAGTACAAAAAAGAAAAGTCATTCTAGTTATCAGAAGACCTTCATAATGGAACGTCTGCAATCTGGACCACTGTGTAAAAGATAACTGCAGTGCATGTTTCACTGTTATTGCCGCTGAGGATTGTTATCTATTTTCTCAAAGGATTTTTAAAAAAAAAAGCTTTCTCAGTGACAAGCTTACCTCACAGTGTGTCTCGTGATTAGCCAAACAGATGAGAACAGGAAAAAAAAAAAGAAAAGTCGGGCAATATTTTGGCAGCTCAACAGAGCCTTGACTTTGATGAGACAAAATGAGCTCACCACAAGATATAACATATTTCCTGGCCCTCCCCACTGCTCATATCTATCCACTACAGTAACTCGCATGCTCTCAGGCATGTTGTCCGAAATTGTAAAGGCCTTAATTAAAGATTAATGTCAGGATTTCTTGCGTGCGCCGCTTAGATAACACGTTTCCCCGGGCGCAAAGCTTAAAATCACACAGGCTGGACACCAGATTTTTCAGGTTTCAGAACAAAAGCGCTCAGTTCTCTGGCCAACAAGATCTTTTCAGCTGAAGGACAAGCAATAACGGCTCTGCCACTGTTTTTGCAATGCCACCAGTGTGACTGAGAATGGGAGGGGGGGGGTCATTTTAATTATAACAGGCAGTCAAAGTGACAATCAGCCAGTTAAAGACCCACTGCACCAACTGCATGTTCGTCCACCCCTTGAAACAATTACTACTGCGTGTCTTATTTATGAAGCCTGTTTATAATGCCAGGGCGTGCCACAGACTGGAGGGGTCTGTCTGTGAGAATCAGCCTTTCCTCACACAGAGACATAGATGCACGGCATGTATGTATAGAAAGCCATTCAATCACGTGCATGCATGCATGCCTATGTAAACATGCGTTTCAGCCATTCCAGACAGATGCAGATGAACTCTGACGAGCTCCAGTGGAGCGCTGCTGCGGTGCCGGCAGTGCTGTAATGGGGCTTGTTGGTTTAACTGTCACCTCCTAATAAAATCCTTTCCCATCATTTCTTCCTTGAAAACGATAAGATCTGCAAACGGTGATATGGAAACCACACAGGGACATTAGCTTCCATGTTTAAAATCAATATACTCAGGTTTATTGAGACAGAGCCTTGTGTAGGCGCAAGTGAGATAATGTTGAAAGCTGTGTAGTATGGCTCTTTCTGTGCACCTACACTAAAATACTAAAATGTGCAAAAATAACAGCTGTTAAAACAATAAAAAAGAAAGAGACTAACAGAACGTTGCAAGAATGCCATGCACTAACTGACGGTTGTCCTAGCCATAAAATAACAGATGCTATTCCAACACCTAAGAATATCTAGTCTGGGAAGCATCACATTGACTTAATTTTTCTGGAGTCAAAAAAGACTAAGCCACTGCAAACACTGTAAGAGCAAATCTCGAGCCTCATAATTAGAGTGAATGGCAGTTTTAGTCATTAGTTTGGTATATCCCTGATGCCTGTTAGGGTGATGATTGAGTTTGCCCTCATCCGTGGTGACTTATATGTAGTGTTGACATCATTACCAGTGAACTATAAAACTGTGTCAACCATTATACAGTTACCATAGCTGCAACACTATTGAGACTGCATATGCAGTGCCAATTAGCTTGTTTAATTACCAATAACACAAGACAACTTGAAAAGTAAGAGATAAAGTTGAATCAGTGAGGTCCATTGTTTTCCTTTATCAGAATGGCTAGAAGGGCATAATCACTGTTTCACTGCTGACAATTACCAAAGAAACAAAGAAGAGACTCTGTTTAATTAACTCAAGTCAGATTAACAAGAACATTTATTGAAAGTAGACCTAGGTTGTGTTATCCTCACAAAAAAGACAAGATTAACATTATACCAAATCAAATAGCCATGGCTGCCTAAAGCTTAAAACTCATTATCTGTGTATGGCTTCATTTAAGGTTTGCTTTAAAAAAAAATAAAAAATAAAAATAATATAAAAAATGTAAAATAAACAAAATAAATTATATATATATATATATATACTGTAAGGTAATATAAAATGATACTGAAACTACATCCAACTTATTGAGTTGGTACTATACTATATAATGTACCACAGGGAGGCAGAACAGAAAGCAGCAGCACAAGGCCAGAAAATACAGAACAAAGCAGGATGTTGGGGATGAGGCAAAGCAATTCAAAAACAATTCAGGGGGTTTGCCAGGAAAGCCACGAGGGAAGCAACAGAGTTCAGGGGGCTGGCCAAAACGAGGGAGACAAACAGCGAGGGAGACAAAGCAGCGAGGGAGGCTGACCAACTGGCCAAACTCAGGCTCAGGATACTTAGACAAAGTGGAACAGCTCGGCTTTCTCTGGTAATGCTGAACAATCAGGGTCCTTGGGCTCAGGTTCGGGCACTGGTGGGACAGGACCCATCAGCTCCGGACCTTCTGGATACTCGGGCGGAATGGGACCAAGTGGCTCCAGACCCACTGAGCACTCAGGCAAGGAAAAAGACTCAGCCGTGGACAAAGACTCAGAAGAAGACAAAGACCTAGGAGAGGACAAAGACTTAGGAGAGGACAAAGACTGAGACGAGGACAAAAACGATACGACCCCCTATGAGCAAGCACTTGGCGACGGTGGGAAGGAAAAACTCCCTTTTAACAGGAAGAAACCTCCAGCAGAACCAGGCTCAGGGAGGGGGGGTCATCTGCTGCGACTGGTTGGAGCTGAAGGGAGAGAGAGAGG
>VUQK01010596.1:0-11922 GCA_015106715.1 Bujurquina vittata | reverse complement strand
AAAGACAAAAAAAAAATGTACCCAAGGGAATACCTCCGGAATTTTATGTTTTTGATTTTTTTATTAATGATTTTTTTTTTTTTTTTTTGTTTGGGCAAACTGAAAACTTGTGTGGTAATATACTACATGACAGACACAAGCCAGGGTTTTACATACACTCACTGGCCAGAGTTGAACAGGTACAACAGATATTTGTTTATCTAATCAGCATGTGACATAAAGTTCAAACTGAGCATCAATATGGGGAAGATAAAAAGGTCTGAGTATTTCAGAACCTTTTCTTGACACACTTTGGACCCCTTAGTAGCCACTGAGCACGGTTTGAACACCGAGTATTGTACCTGATCATCTCCACCCCTATATGACCTTGATGTATCTGTCTTCTGATGGCTGCTTCCACCATGTTGCAAAGCTCAAATCAGTCCAAACTGATTTCCTGAGCATGACAGTGAGTTCACTGTATTCACATGACCTCCACAGTCAGCAGACCTGTAACAACTGTGTGACACTATCACGTGGAACAAAACCTGTGAGGAGTGTTTCCAGCACCTTGTTGTCATGAAAAATTAAGGCACACTGTAAGTACAATGCAGCAAATCCTGCATCCGTTCTTATTACAGCAAGAAAAACTGCACATATTCCATGCAGGAAGGTGGGTCCTATTTTTTACCGTATGGTTTGACTGACAAGTGATCCCTAAGGTGGTGGTCACTGGTGCAAACATCAATGATAATGACAACATTATTTTACAAACCATGTACACATAATCACTCCTGCATCAAATGCCCTTTAAATAGGGACACCAGATGTTATTTGGAGTGTGTAGGCAGCAGGTAAACATATCCCAGACTGCTGTAGGCTGCATACAAACTTTGAGAGGGGGAAGTACAGATAGCTCACACTTTCTGCCTCCTCTTTCTCCTTCCATTCTTCCACTGTTTCTCCAAAGCTGCTTGCTTACGTCTATAGAGGTGAAATGAAGTGGAACCACAATTACCTCGGCCTCCCATTGTTTACATGGTGCTGTTTTCACAAAGCACTATCCCCTCCACCAGGCGGGAGAGACAGACAGCTGGGAGAAACTAAAGCAAAAGGTTATATATGTTTAGTAAGAGCACTATAGCCAATATTCCTCTAATGAAAGAGCTACTCATATGGTACTATTAAGGACAGGACCTGCAGTGATGTAAGCTAAGTTTCTGGGTGGAAGAAGTTGGGATAATGTCTGTAGAGACACATCCAATATATCCATGAACACGGTCCAGAAGGAACACTACTGTCAACGGCTGCAGCTGGCAAAGGCAGTCATTGTTTTGCTCTGGACATCTCCTGAGAACTGGAGGGCCGGTCTAAAGAGAACCTGCACCACAGTGGGACATGCTTCATATGGGACACTGTGCGGAGCTCACTGAGGCTTCAGAACAGAACAAAGATAAATATCGCAGATGAAGTTTAAGAGGGTGAAGCTGATGCACATCAGCTGACTCAGACACTCACTGGAGAAAGAGCTGAATGAAGTGTTCAGTTACTTATTTATTTGGCAATAAAATATTCCAAAAAGAGAAACTTAGAAAGGACAAAAGTTTCTTGAACAGAACTTGTGAGCGCACACAACAGTGTGAGCACATAGACACCCATAAAACCCCACCCCATACAAACATAATCTAAATTTGTGGGAAACACTGCTTCCATTATATTTAATGATTAAACTTCCACAAATCCAAAGACTGAATCTAATTTGGTGTACTGAAAAGCTTGGGCTCACTTCCTCCATGCTAATTGCCTAATAGAATAAGAGACAACAAGGGGAAAAAAAAGAAGAAAGAAACTGGTTTCCAGTTTTGTGTTGCCTCTTAATGCAGTGGCAATATCATTACCAAAAACCTTTTAGGTTCCAGACACAATGGAAAATAACAATACAGATTTCGGCACAAGCAACCAATTACACAAGCTAATGCACAATCGCATTACGATTGTGAAATATGAACAGTCACCACCTTAAGCTGCGAACCCTTAAGGTGTTTTCCATCCATACACAGAATCTGACACCCTCGAGGAGAAGCTGAAGGAAAAGCAGGAAGAGGGAAAGGGGAGACAGCGAGACAATTTATCTCTCCCAGCAGATGTAGAGAGTGCTCCTTGGGCTCCCAGTCAGCTGCCAGGACAGTTTACAAGCTGCAAAATGGATTGATTGTCCATGGATCCTTGTCCCTGCATGACTGCCAACTGTGAGCTAATTAAAGAACACTTCTCTGGAGAAACACTGAGGAGCAACCAGGCACATTCTAGCTACTCTTGAGAAAACATGCCGCTCTGAACAAAGGGATCAATCTGCAGCCTGCAAGATGTTAAGTCACACACGTTAAGTTAGCCGCCACAATGAAAAGAAGAGAAAAAAGAAAGCTTTGAATGAGAAATTTCAGTTGGGTGTATGAACAAGCCTTTAAAAATGTAAAATTCAGAATGAAAAGTCTATATGGAAAAAAAATGTCGGAGCAACAGAAAAATATTGCCAAAGCAGGGACTACAGCCGCTATCTTGTTATTGCGAGCCTGCCTTTACAGGTGTGTGTAATAGGCAGAGGGCATGAAGTAACCTTTAGGTAGCCTACTTATGTATATATGCAACACCAGTGGCATATTCTTATTTTATATTCATGCATGCATACAGAAGCATTCTTTTTGCAGCACACGGCCTATATATATTAATCAGACAAGAACATTTTAAGCTAGCTATGCTAGAACAGTAGTCAGTGCTGTGTCTGTTCAAATCTATGAATATAAATGTAGAGTGTTTGTGCTGTTAAAATTAGGGATATATTTTGCTGAAGAAGTTCCATACTTTGTCCTAACATTTACCCCTGAGAAGGTCAGGGAAAATAGTGTAAAGGAAAACATTTTTTATCAAGAATATCTAGGGTAGAAAAGCCATTAAATGAATAAATGGTAGCAATCAGCCATTCTTTTTCCATGGCGCACACTGATTCTCCGAAGCTTTAAAAAGACAGCTGCTGAGGCATTCATCAGTTTGCATTCATTCCTGTGTATGCTTTAATTTCAGATAATGAAGTAAAGGTTTCAGCAGCACAGTTTCAGAACAGCAGTACCCAGTGGCTGATGGAGGCTAACATTTTTTAACACACGCAGGAATCATTGCACAAGCAGCGTGAGTCGGTGTGAAAGCGCCAGCAAATATTAAGAGCTAAAACTGACAAAGAGATGAATCACAGTGTTATCTGGACCCAAATATGGCAATTATTCATTTATTATCATTGTGTACCTTCCTTATAAGCAAAACATAAACACCTACCAACAAAAGCAACCCCCCCCAGCAGATAAGACAGCAAGCTGCTTAATTCAACATCCGTGATGTGTCTACACAGATTATCAGCATACACCCCTTGAAACACTGTGTGTATTTTTACCACTGACTCAATACAGAGTGACTGTGTCATCAACCCGTTAGTTTTGAACTTGACTTTGTGAAGTCTCAACGTTAATCTCTTTGCTGGCACCTTTTTTTCCAGCTAATAATAACAAGCTTGGTTAGTAAGCTCATTCATAAACTGCACAAACACACATATATCTGCTACTTGGTACTGAGTAACATACTAATCAAATGCCAGAATTTCCATCACCAAAACAGAGACACAAATGTTTTGGATTGGTTGCATCACACAACTGTGAATAGATGCAATTAGCAAAGGTGAGGCCTAGCAGAGACAAGTAGACCACTGGATGGATGGCAGTCTGCTCCAGGATATCTGCAGGTCAAAGTGTAGTTGCCACAGCGTCTAGACGGATGAGTTACAGCAGAAAAACTGTATCCCCGCCGCATTTGTTGAATGAGGAAACTACTCACAAAGGCAAAGCACATTTTTTGCACCAGGCAGTAAACATGCTTCTTAATGTACAGTTGGGCATTTAAACACAGGAGTGTGTGGGGATCGGCGGGTATATACCTAGTATAATAGAAGTCAGTCAATATTAAACCCAAGGCAAGGTGTGGGGGGAGTAAATGATAAGCAATGAGGGTGTTAGCATACACACTGATTTTCACTCAATATTTAGTTAACACTGAAAGAAATGTAATTATATTTGCAAATATATGGTCATAAAGAACTGTAGTGACTCCTCTCAAGATGATCAGTTATCTATTAGCTGCATTTCAGACACATGCTAGCCTCCTGGTATCGCTAAATGAAAGTCACACGATTAGGGAACGTTCATAGCTTCATCTCTGGTTTCCTAGAATTTCTGTACTAACTTTCAGGGCAATACATCCAAAATTTCATCCAACACTGCCATAGAGTCCATCCACCAGTGAGACTAAAAAAGTCGGAACAACACTGCAATGAATGACAGGACGTGGGGACATAACCACCTATAAATGCACGTGCTACAGGTCAGAGGAACTTTTTAACTCGCAACCCAAAGGAAAATTGCCAAATGGCTTCAGTGGCATCATACATTACAGTAGACAAGCCTTGTTTGATGTGAGCTTAACAAGTCAATTTAAATGATCCTTTAATCTCTAAAATGGAATGAATGAATGAAAAAAAAAATCACAAAATCATTAAACACTGGCACACCACTGGTCAGCTTTGATGACAATCTTTAAAGTGAGTCAGTAACATATCTGCATGCATGCTGACGTACCAGTACAAGAGTACTCGTCCACTCGGATGAAGCCTGGCAAGCAGTCGCAGCGATGGCTGCCGGGCAGGTTGACACACACTGTGTTGGACTGGCAGTAGTGCATCTGCGTCGCACACTCATCAATATCTGAGGACAAAGAGAGAGTATACAGTGAATTAATAATACTTTTACACTTCTTTAAAGACACACTGACTCCTTTTTTGCAACTAGTACAGCAGCTGAATGCAGCTCATTGAATTGCTTTTAATCACCTCACAAAAGCCGGGTGTCTGAGCCCCGTCTCGATGCATGAGACATTAATTACAGTTCTGCACAAATCTCAGACAAACAAGGAAACTTAAGTTCAAGTCTTGCATTAAAAATTTTCTTTTTTACCTACTTTAATATATAAACGATTGTGTGTGTGTGGTTTAAATAGAGCAGTAGACATTCGTGCCCAGTATGGCGGAGACAGAGTGAGAGTGGATTTTGAATCAAGCAGACCAGAAGCAATCAGGAGAAGGAGCAGAAAGGAAGAGAAAGGCTGATGAGATAAGGACATATCAACTGAAGAGGACAGAGGAGAGCAGGGAGTACAGCATCTTCCCTGACATCTATTATGTGCAGCTAATATCATGATATATTACATCTTCTCTTCATACACGCAATCTCTCTCTTCCTAATGTAGCTTGAAAGACATCGTATGAGCACTAAAACACGGAGCTCTGGGAAGCATTAGCAGAGCTGGATGACTGCTGATGAAATGGGACTGGAAACACACAAGGGAGGCGTTATGCGGGGGGGGGGGTCTAAATTTGTGTGCGTGTATTTGTACAGTACAGAGTATTTATGCGGATATGAGCAGAAGAGAACCAGTTTCCTGAGGCTAACAGGCCTTTCCACCACTAAAGGGAAGGCGAGAGTGAGGACAGTATTTCCATATACTCTCCTTGGATAAATACTTTCCAGCCTTGAGGTGTTCAGCTCACACTTTCCCCGTGCAATAGAATGAATGTGTATGAAGTATGTAATTGACTTACATGCAGAACCCATAGGGTTTTTTTTCTCAGTGAGTTTCATCCTTGTAGAGTGTACAGTAGGAGTGTTAAATTCCACAGTCAAAGAGAGACCGATCATGTATTCAGGCGTACAAAGGCTCGCTGGCCTTAGGCGTAAAAAAGCATTGATCTCCTACATCAAAAACATGGAACTTATTTGAGTGCTTTGAGGCTGAGCAACAGTACCCGAATCCAATTTTCATCTTGTCCTGAAGCACTGCGCCGCCTAAAAAGCTACTCATTTGATTAACCTTTATTGGCGGAAGGCGCCAAAGTGTTGTTCAAGGGGCGACCACAGCCGACACAGAGACTCAATAATTCAAAGTCGAGCGCTCGCTGCTTTTGTCAGGCTTTCACTTTAAGCGAGACCAGCCTCTAGTGTCAAGTCTGAGGCATGATGAGACTTGCCTGTTGTTTCAAGGTCCTGCATCCCCTGTGTTTGCAAGCGCATGTGTGTGTGTGTGTGTGTGTGTGTGTGTGTGTGTGTGTATTCGCCCTCTGCTGCTTCCTCGGGGAGCACTGTTGCAGGTGAGGCCTGCTGACAGAACTGAAACTGTCATTTCACAGCAGGGGGTGGTGTTCATTTTTCTGGATTTGCAAGTGTGTGTGTCTGTGTGTGTTTCTCTCCCTACCAGCCGCCCTCCTCCTCTTCCCCTCAATCTCCACCACCACCCCCATCGCACCCCACCCCTTTCCCAATATGAGCTCACTTTCTTCATCTCTCTGCTGCTTTATTCATGCTGTGATGTAGGTCAGGGCTGGGTAGGGGGAACAGCTAAAAATAAGGCACGATAGGACTCTCTGTGTGCATGTGCATGTATGAGTGCACGTGTGTGCACGCGCTTGTTTACATTATCTCATTTCTTTTTGTGTTCTTGTGCGTGTCTGGGAGTGAGGGAGATGAAAAGAGCACTGTGTCTGGGTGTTGAGTGCTTGGATGCTGCGAGACGGAAAGCGAGAAGACCCTCGTTGTTCGTTTGCCTGCGTGTGGGTGCTAGTACATTCATCAGCTCTCAATGTAGAGGTCAACTGAAACAGGTTTCCATCTTACAACAACATTGTCTCTTGCTGATGGAAACTCCTTTATTTCTTTCTTTCTTTCTTTTTTTTACCCGAATAGCCACAGATTGTGTGACTGCATTACTGAGTGTGTCTGTAAAGGTGGGCTTATACTGTAAGACGCTGCTGAGCAGTCACATTCTTTTTGTCTGTTTGAAGTCCACTGGATGAAGCTGCTGCTGCTGCCTCTGAATGAGACAGAGATGGAAACAAATTTAGAGATAAGTCACTTTCAACTTCAAAAGTGTCCGTCAGGTTCTGTTGTCTTTTTGCAAATGTGAAACTTTGGTGCTTGGTGGAGACAAGCGCCTTTGTACAGGATGTGTGCATGTTTCTCCAAGTTAAACTTTGAATTATTGAATCAATTTAATTTTGAGGTTCCCACGTCGACTGTCACTCAGCGCTCGGCGAGGTGTTTTGAAAAAGTAGAGAATGGAGTTCGGTTAAATTTGTTGCAAAGGTTGAAGGGCAATCTCAGATATGGTTCATTTAACACAGATGACTGTGCGTAATACAGCCTTTGTGGAGAAACCCTTGATATCAAATAATAAAAGTCATGCCTGGTTACGGAGTTGCGACCTCAATTCAATGTAAAAAATGGGGCATTTGGGTGAAAAATGTCGTATTAGACTGTGTCCTTTATGTCATGTCATTCATCTCTTATTTGAACTTCGCACTATTATAGTTGTGTGAAAAGCTTTTGCTGTTAGAGAAATTGCCTCGCATTTAACTCTAGGATCTGGAGGAGTTCACGGTCAACTCAATGACTTCAAGGTTTCGAGGGCCTGTGGCTGCAGAACAAACACAAATTATCACCTGTGCACCACTGGATGAGGTGTTTGTGCTTGTTATGCCAACCTCAGTACACTGGTACAGTCATCATGTCGCTGTGCTTTTATTATCACCCTCATTAACCTGCTGTCGCACTTCTCTGATTTATTCTTAATGATGATTGGCTGCTGAAGACTTGCCGCACGAATGTCAACCCAGAGAAGGTGGATCGTGCTGCTCCTTCCTCACATCCGTCAGCACCGCCTTCATCCTTCTGTTGCTTTTACAGCTTTGATTATTAACTATAGGTTGAGTTGGGAGTTAGGCGCAGTCCTGTTTTCAGTTTGGTTTCTATTAGTCTGGTTTACCAAAATTAGTTTAGGGGAGAGGCCTGAATCCGACAGCCCATTGTGTGGCTGGTTCATGGTCTTCTTCCTCTTTTGTCTGATTGAGCTCTCATCTCTTTTTGTCCTTTGTGAGTACTGTAAGTCTTTTTTCATTACTAAAAGCTTTTTGAATGGCAGCAACATTTCCATTCAACAAGTATGTCAGGTTTCCTTTGAGCGATAAATTTAGGGACCGTAACGGTGCCGATATGCTGTGTTTGGTTTCCATCAAATGCAGCACTGTGCGTTATTTCTAATCACACTCTTGTGAACTTTAACATTTAACATGCAAACTGAGGCCTGTAGAGTTTGCGATGTAGCTCGTGTGTGTTGTGTGCAGTTTCTGCGACCTTGGGGTGAATTTGCTTCGACATCCGCTTCTGATTGTGAAGATTGTGGCATTGTGTTAACACACACCTGAACACTCCAGACTGGCAAACTGCCAATATGTCGGTTTTTATAGAAGTGGTGCTGCTGCTGCTGATCATCAAGCGCATTTGATTAACAGCACCTGGCTGCAGCGTGCCCTCTTGATTCCACATGAAGCAGTCAGGATGCTCTCAGTTTTTCCACAGGATTTGACTGCATGTGTTCTGTATTTGCACCACTGCACGGATCATTTCTCAATAAGTAAACAATAGCATATACAAAAGAAGTAAATTAGAGTAAAACTATAATATGATGTTATGATACATGGCACATTGTTAGCAGTTTTCTCGCGTCACCATTAATTCAAGTGATCAACTTAATAACTAAAGCATTTTTCTTGTTTTGTTTTTTATTTTTGAAAATGACTTAATCAGAGCGGCTTCCTCCCTTCTTTTAAATGTGATCATCCTTCACTGCCTTCATACACAGTAACACACCTACATCTGCATTACCCTGTTCTCTGACCTCGCTCTCATCCTCAGTCTATTTTCTTGTACACTGAAGTTAATCTCAACCTGCAATTACACACCATGATAATTGAGACTTGCACACAGCTTTGCTTTCAGCATACAGACATGTGCACAAACAGAAGATGGGATTTTTCTTTTTTTTTTTTATGATGCACTTGGTATAAACAGCTAATCAGTTTGTTTGTTTCATTTTCACAGTGAGAAAATAAGGGTTTCCAATAATAGATATTTTTACAGAAATTACTATGCTTGTATGCAAGTGGCAGTCACTGCACGGCAAATAGCTGCAATCAATTGAATGCATAGAACATCAACCACATGAAAACCACAGCAACAGTTTCCAACTTAAGTAAATAACAGTGCAAAGAGTATCACCTGTCTACATATAGCAGTTAAAGGATTGCAGTATGATTGTTGCTTTTCTTGGTAATGCACAGCATAAATCAGGATTCCAATTCTAATCTCAGGTTATACCAGCAGTTTGGTGAAGGGCTCACTTACTGATAGTTCCCAGGAGTTGGATGAGAGGATCTGCATCAATTTTGCCTCTGTGCAAGTCCAAATCAAGATATATTTGCTGTGCTATAAGAAAATTTGCCATAGACTCAGACAATAATTCCACACAAAGGCTGGCCTCAGATGTGTTATCTCTTCCTGTACGCCTGCCCTTTGATACTTTAGATAAACGCTGTTGGGTGTAACTTCTGTAGTAGGACACGTTAGTGGAAACATGGACATCATGCAGAATCCAGCAGACTATACTATTCAATTGTTTCATGGTTTACAAGTACAAGTTTAACACCCACATACAGTATGTGCAGCAGACTGTGAGTGCAGAGCGTCAGCTATTGCTGACACACATTTGCAAATACAAAGAACCGAGCCTCTCCTGTATTGCAGCGCTTTGCACTGCATTACAGTGCTGACTGATTTAGATACGCTCAGCTTGAGTGACGCCATGTCACTGTTCAGCTTTAACCTTAATACTGTCTGAAACTAAACTTCTTCTTGTCTTCTTTTTGGGGATTTTTTTTTTTTCTGGGAGAATTTACTTTTTATTGTGTGTGTGCCAATGATTGACAGCTAGCAGAGCATAATGTAATGCATTTTTTGGATATGAAAACTCGGCAGCAAACTCAGGAAATGACAACCAAAAAAAATAATTTCCTTTCATTCCCGTGATGGACATTTATCCCTATGTGGGCAATATATTTCCTACTGTAAGTATAAATGGCAGTAAAATGGCCCTCTCTGAAGAAAAAAAGAATAATCTTAGCCAGCAATTACACAGTATGATAATTGAGTCTTATACGCAGTATTGCTTTCAACAACTTCAACTCGTGAAGGAGGAAAGTGAGCCTGAATATCTCCCGCCGTGTTCTATTTTTCCTGCTGCAGCGGGAACTTAGACCAGTTGCACAAACTTGAAAACACCTGCATCATCATCTTCAATACGGGCCGAAATAATTTTCCACAATGGGGGCATGCAAAGACCTCAGGTGGCTGAATTCAATGACTAAGCCCTGTTATCTCTTTGTGCTGCAAACAAACGAAACACACAAAACAACAATCAACATGCAGGGCAGGACCGAGCCCGTCTCCTGTTGGTGTCAAAACTACCGATGCATTTAATTAGAGCGCCTTTAGAGAACAGCAACCCTTATCACAGAAGCTCTTGTCCTAGAAGCTGCACAGCGCAGAAAGTGCTCTGGCTGAGCAGATTAGAGCCTGTCCGGGAACATGCTGTTTGCATTGTCTGGCAGGGAACAGCTCGTGAGAAGGAGAACTGAATGGGAGGGTTCTCTATGAAAAGAAGAAACTGGTGTGAGAAAGGTGCGTTAATCTGTCTGTGATTCAGCAACTCCAACAAGAAGCTGCCATTCACTGAGCTGCACACTGACAAACTTTTCGACAGACACCGTGAAAAGTGAAACTGTGACAGAGTCCTCCTCTTCTGTCAGACAGAGCCGAACAGTTTACCTAGATGACAGGTGCCGTGCGTGTGCGTGCGCAGGATGTTCTCACTCGTATACCTACTACAAAGCTTAGAAAAGTGCACCTGGGTGCCCACTAACTGATATAAATCCATATCACAAGCAGTAGGAGGCGGCGCAGTGTGTGCCTTTCCTCGCAGTTTAACAGATTACTGCACAGCTGAAGTCTTTTTATTACAAGTCAAATCCAAAAAGAACACAGAATTTGCTTTGTTGAAGCGGAGTAGTGTATATATCACACAAGACAAACACAGTCCACTGTGGTATTCTCTGATGTTTTATAATGACACATTGGGTCTACCCAGGAATCAAAAGCCAGTATGTCAACATTGTAAGATTTTGCTTCTGTGGAATTTTGTAAATTTGTAAATAAAAAAAATAAAAAAATGAATCCCTGGAATACACTGGGATGCACATGTGGAGATACTGCATGAAGCATCACGTCTCCTTCCCATACACCAGTCAGCCACAGTCAGAGTCAACAGGCAAAAGCTGCAAATTATTGGGAAAAAAAATTAGGTCTGTTATGTGCTAGTTTTCCCAATTCATCTTGTGATAAAGTTGCAAATTGTAAAATTATGTAAAATGGTTCCCTTCAAGCTTTGAAAGGAACCATTGAGCCCTTCATCTATAATTACCTGCTGCATTCACATTTGTTTATTTTCATATATGATATGGTAAACATTAAGCAACGCAGTAACATTTTTGATATTATCATGTGACAGGCAAGAAGACGGTCATGTTTGACATCAAATGCGTAACATTTCATTGACAACTCCACAGTAATAACATAAAGTTTACTGAAGATTTATTTATGTGTACTTTAAAAATCATGTATTTTAAAATCTAACAGATAACTGGCTGTAGCTCAGGAGGTAGAGCAGGTCACCCACTGATCGGAAGGTCAGTGGTTCGATTCCTGGCTACTCCAGGCTACATGCCAATGTATCCTTGGGCAAGATACTTAACCCCAAGTTGCTCTCCGACGCTAGCGTTGGAGTATGAATGTGTGTGAATGTTAGCTAATTAAAAAAGCACTTAGCTTAGTTACACATGGAAGTGCTTGTATGAATGAGTGTGAATGGGGTGAATGTAAACATGCTGTATAAGCGCTTTGA
>VUQK01010595.1:0-13314 GCA_015106715.1 Bujurquina vittata | reverse complement strand
GGAAGGGAGGGATGGGGGGGGGGGGGGGGGCACATCTCTATTGCTGCTGTTGTCCCCATGAAGACTTGTGATGAGGTCAGGCTTAGGTTTTGGTGAGTAGAGATTAAGTAAGTCTCCAGGAAATTTATAAAATACTAGCGGTCGCCAATGCTACCCTCTCTGCCTCCCAGTAGATGCATCCATGGCATCAATTTGATAATCCTAGGTCACATCTTTCTCCAGTAAAAGGACAATGCCCTGATGAAAGCATGACTATATGTTTATCTATATGTATGAGAGTGAATATCACCACACACACACACACTTTGGTTAACAGTGGTGAACAGTGGAAAATAAGACTACATTAAACCTATAAAAAAAACTCTTTGCAAGTCTTCATTTAGAGATGCGGCTTCAATTCTCTCAACATTAGAATCCATATGCTAAGCATACACAGTCAAGCCTCAGGCTCAGCATTCAAAAGTCTCACTCAGTGTCTCACCGCAAACTAGTGGTATGCAAATACGCCTGGTGTAAATAGTTTTGAGTAGAAATTAAAATCCCATTAAGTCAAATGAGTTGTTGACCTTCCCTCTGTTAGGAGAAATTCTGTACGCGCTGAACTTATAAAACTATTATGCAAAAATCACTTCTCCTCCATGTAATTTTCAGCATACATTCAGCTGCAAATATGAATCATTAGCCAGCCCTTATGGTTTTTTAAAAAAAGAGAGAGAGATGGATGGAAAGAGAGAGAGATGTCCTCAAATCATTGCCATAAAATTATTATTCAGGAGTGTCACTTAATGCATTACATCTACATTTGCTGTCATGGAATGTAAGTTGCAGGGAGCGGTTTCAGACAGTGAGATAAAAATGAATCCTGCTGTGGTTATTAAATTATAAGGATATTAAAACAGCTTTTCAGAGCGATATGAAGCACTGTCTATGGACCAGAGGATTTTAATAACAATAAAATATTGCTTTGGATATTCATAATAAAAATGGCGTGATCTTTTCAGGCTGCTTTCTTTCATTTTGAGAATTATTTATTGGTTTCTGGTGCGCTAGAGCTCAATGAAGTGACATTTTGGAACTGAGCTTGTCTTCTATATCCAATTTACAAAGAACAGCTGCCTTTTCAACACGAGAAAGCCTGCTGATATAAATCCTTGTGTACAATATGTTTCTTTCTACATAGAGTATTTGTTATGACCTTCCAAACATTTTCACTGTAACAAACGATAAGACTAAACGACCTCTCGTGTAAAACTGATGGCCAAAAAATCCAGCTTTTAGCGAATTTATTGTGTGCATAATTCCCAGCACAATACTGTTTATCCTAATGCTCACAATGTTTTTTTAATGGCATTAATTTCATCAGGACACCAACAGTAGTTGTCGTTGTGGCACAAGTAGGACAAGAACAAAAACGGTCAACACCTAACGCCTAAAAGCAACCTGATTTTGCTCATTTCTAATGTTTTACTTCAATTGTCACTTATTAACTTGCATGCTGGGATCTTTAACATAGTCGTCTATGTTGCACTCCTGTCACACAGGATGGAAGGCAGCATAGCAATAAAGGTTCCACATTTTTCAAATTACCAGGCAGTGTTGGGAAATAATGATCCCAATAACGATGAATAAAAATGCGCAAACCGAATCAGTGCGTCTCTATCAGAATCAGAGAACCCTGTGTGAGCCTGTTTGTAGCCGGAGGTCATCAGTCTGGGTTTCTTGTCGTTTCAAAAGTCGAGGCTAAAGACTAAGTGTTCCTGAGCCTCTTCTGCCAGGGCCTTGGGGCTGTCACAGCACCTGTCTGAGAGAACAGTTCACTTAGCAATTTCCTTTGCAAGAATGGCGGAGTTCTAATAGCTACATTATTAAAACCATGAATAAAATATGCAAACAAGAACGGCGCATTCGTCCAACTTTGGCCCCTAAATGATTATAGTACACATAATTCAGCTGAGAACACAATTAAAATAAGATGTTTTCTTTTTTCTGATGTCACTTCTTTTTGTTGCGGCTTTTGTTTTGTTAACATTTTCTAATTTTTTTCCTCATTTTTTTTTTCAAGTTCTTGTTCCGTGTTGCCATTATTAGTTAGACAATAAAATGGCTGCTTTTCCATCAGCTATCAGAAATTCTTCTTGCTAAATATAAGTAGAACACATGAGCATTGCTAGGTGAAAAAAGTGTTTTTACTAGAGTATCTTTAAGGACGAAGTGCTACAATAACACAGGAGTATGCATTTTGTGGGCCAGACTGAGGCAGCTACGGGTCTTTAGGTATACAAGCTGTCCACTCATGGGATGGTGGGTGGTTTGATCCCACATTAAAGTGTGGCTGAGCAAAATACCAAATCCCAAAGTTACTCTGACATATCTTTAGTGTGTCAGATAGAAAAATATGCTACACGTATGAAATAAACGCTGTGTAAATTTATGTATACTGTATGGGAATGAATTGAATTCATTGATGACGTGTGAATTTTTCTTACGGTTTATTTTTCCCTTTTCAAACCCAATACACAGAATCTACAACTCATCCAGCTCTTGGTCTGGTACTAAAAACAAAGCACATCAAACCAAAAAAAAAAAGAAAATGGCTAGAATAAAATCACTGAAATTATGAACAGCTCCTTTGAAACTGAAATGTATTCAGTCCCAGTCAAAAGTTTGGACACACTTACCCATGCATATGAATGGGTAAGTGTTTCCAAACTGTATAAATAGCAAAGTTATAATAGAAAGTCAAAGATTAAATTGTTACAAAATCTTTTAGTCTTTGTTTCTACGAGGCTTAGTATGTGATACGTTTATCTCTGTGATAAACCTACGTTGTTTATGTTTACCAACAGTAACTACTGTATCTTGCAACCTTTTCAGGTTTGCCTAGCAAAAGGTGTCGTTCTGCTGTCTATAAGATCCTGTAGATGTCCCAATAAATAGCGGTTGTACAGCTTTGGGAAATCACAGACAAACAGAATCAATTTTTCCTCTATGACTGAGAATCAGCAGACTCTCATTTTATTTGTCAAGCAGGAGAGCATCCATCGATTGGTAAGCCATGTGCAGCCGCGCCATGACAGCTTTTCAAAGATTGAGTCAGATCCAACTTTGCCTGGGCAAGTCTGCATGCGAGCCTGCATCCGAGACAAATACCACCACAGCAGTTTCAGTTCAGAACAGCCCACTTGCCGCTTTCCTTTCTATCTTTTATCATTTATTTTTCCATTTAAAATTCCAAGTCATATTATTACTCTTCTATGAAGATTAGAATTATGATAGAGTTGATTTTCATTTTAGTGCATTATTCCACGTAGACACTGAAAAGTGCTGCTTGCACATAAAAAAAAAAAAATCTTTTTTTTTTTCTTTTTGCGTTTCTCAGAATTTCCTCCTGTGCACACTTGTGTGTGCATGTGTGTACGTGCGTATGTACCTAGTATGGTGAAGGTGGGGGGTATGCTGACCTTTGTCTGATGGATTGTTTTCTCCCAAATGAAGACATAAAGGAGGCGGAGTGGGCAACGGGGTTGGTCTTTGTGTGTGTGTGTGTGTATGTGTGTGTGTCAGTGCCCTGTAGAAAAGACGAAGGGGTGTCTTGGAGTGTGTAGAGATGAGCTTTGCTCCGCCATCTAATTATGTACTCCTCCTTCACCTCCCTCCTCTCAGCTCTTTTCCAATACCACGTATCCTCTCTTCTTTTTTTCTTACCTCTCATTCGGCTGCAGCTCCCAGCTGAGCCACAGGTGGTAGCAATCTCTGTCTGTCCTGCTGCTCTCACTGTATACACACAGAAGTGAGAGCTGGAGGGCTGCTGCCCAATAACGCAGGCTTACCCCTCAGACAGCACAGCCACACTTACATGCACATGCCTGCAGGAACAGCATAAAAACACAGACACACACACACACACAAAGAACTGTGTGCTTGTTCTTATGAAAACAGTGCTCTGGAATATACTGTTTAAAGGTGCAGTGTGTCTGTTTTAGGGTAATTTATTGGCAGATACAAAATATACTGTAATACTCATAACTGTATGTTCATTAGCATATTATTGTGCTTTTCAGAAGCTTACAATGAGCTTCTTGTAACTATGGAGCATGTCTTATTGAGCCATGTTACTGCTGTATCCCAGAATGAACAAACCACTGCAAAACATTGGGCCTGTGTGATGGTCGCTGTTCATGACAATTTTCAAAGCTCCACCAGACAATGTTTTGTTGTACAAACTCAGCTTAGGACTGCAAAGAGAGAAGAGTTCCTAGCGCACCTTTAAAACGGCCTGCAAGTTTCCTAAAAATGAAATCCTTCTGAGACTGAGCTGGGGCAAAATCTTCATGCAATCATAGGAAACACGTTTTCAGGCAGAAGATTAACCATATTAAGCAACAATCATCAAAACATTTGCATTAAAGCATTTCAACAGATTACGCAAGAGATCATGAAAAGGAACACATTATCAATTACAGAGTTTAATTAATAACTGATGCTGACACCATCAGTCTCCTATAACTTGCATGCAGCCTTTAATCAGTGCTCTAAAATTATCTATTGATTTTTACAGATATGCCTTTCCTGTACTTTTCTGCAACAGAGTACGTTTTACATGATAAACAAGTACAAAGTGGCTCTCATTCAAAGATGACATTTTTAGAGCATTAAGTCATAAATCGAATCATTGCGCAGCATGTTATGTAAACATGCATTGCTGCTTTTTCTATTTTTAATTAGTATTGCATGCTTTTTTTTTATCCAATGTATTTCTAATCCAAGCTGGTATTTTGCTTCTTCACGTCCTGCATAATGCCAGCTTGCAGTAATAATCATATGCAGTTTAGATTACTGTCACCATACAGTAGCATTCTGATGTCTACCCTGAAGTTGAATGGAACCATTTTGTTATGAGGATTAATTTTTTCTTCTCATGGGAACTTACACCTTCTTTCTTTTGTTCTTTCCCATTTCCTCTCTACAACACACACAGTTCCCTCTGGAATTAGCTCCCTTTTTATGTGGGCCTGGGTTCATTGTATATGACGGTGGCCTTTCGTTTTGCTAATGTAGGTGATTTTCTTCCCATGAAAGTGCTGTAATCCATCTCCTGCTCGCAGGAGGTGGCGATTTGTCGTGCGCACTGGGCGTTAACATGCCACAGCTAAGAACAGACGCAGCGCTTTAACAGATAACCGTCTGGAATAAGATAGAGCATTCAGATTAGCTTTGGTGTCAAATAAATTGCATGCTATTCGAGTACATCCAGAGTTCTAAAACACTGTTCTCTGTATCAGATCTGCCATAGATTTTGGCATGACAGAGAGTAAATGAAGCGTAGCCTTGCATGGGTTGCTTCCAGACGGGGCCCTCCGGATAACAGAAGAGTCTTCACATACATGCACACATGCAGACACATTAAGCACACAAAGACACATCCAAACACACATGTTTTTCCTCTAAGTCTTCGGTTTCTGCACATACTCTCTTCTGTGAGCCGAGTTGGTAATACTTGGTCTTAACAATTTCATAGAAACCCTGCATGTCCACAGAAAATCATCAGAATTCATTTTCAAAAGACATATTCTCTTTGGTGGAACCTTTAACTTTTTGGCCTTTCATTAGTGTTTGACAGGCACAACCCAGAGAGTGAAAGCACATAACATTATGCACTTTTTTTCTGTGAAATTCAATTCCACTCTAATATCCTGGTATTAATGTCTAATTTTCTGCACCATGACCATGTTCACTAGAAAATTCCATTTTTGCCTCAGAATGAAAACATTTAAGACTTCAATTATCTAAAGGGTAATTACAAATGCATGCCTGCAGCTGCATTAATGTTGCAATAAAATGCTTAATGTGGGGAAAAAAGTGGTTTGAAATATCACCAACAGTGCTGTAGCTCTATATTGTTTCTTTTGCAGAAATCTTGAGAGGGAATCACACCTGCTGCTTCATTCTTGCTCTCACTGAGTCAAGTAAGCAGCTTTAAATGAAGTGACCATCATTCTGTCATTTGTTAACGTAAATGAATCACATTTCCTCAATTACATTTACAGAGATCATGCTGATAGGACCAGGACGCACCCAAGCTTGAGAATGCATTTGCAGACACCATTATACAAATTCAGGATGTCTGAGAAGAAACCTGGGCACTCACAATCAATGACCACGTAGCTGAAGTGCTTGTTTGCTCAAAAATGTTGTAGAACCGGTGGCATAATCCCGAACAAACACCCGCCAAACTGCCAACCTTTCAGCATTTCACGCTCACAGCCATTGCAGCCCACTATGTGGTGGTGAGGAGACGACTTCAGCCTTTCTTTTCTGATGGGAATGTTTATGAATATTTGAAGGACCTTTCAATTTGGTATAAAAGAAAACAGGGAAACAGCAGCCTTTGTGAGTGGCATTTATCCCGCTACACTGCAATATTCTCCTCTTCCTAAAAGCCCTTTACAACAGAAATGTGAGCCGTATCAATTCTCTCTCCGTGGCAAAATGTCAGCATCACCCAAAGGCCCTTTGGCCACACCCACCGCTGTGATCCAACTCACTTCATCCCTCCTTTCTTTCATTGTATCTTTCTTTTGATATATTTATTTTTGAATGATTTCTTTCCAAGATACTCAAACAGTTGGAGGAGGTGACTCCAGAATTATTACTCCAGTGAGTCATCTCACAACAGATGGCTTTCTTTGTGCATGTGTGCACGTGCATTTGTTTGCATATTAAACAGCTTCCCAGTAAGAGCCGTGAAGAGAAGCAAACCGAAAAGGAAGAAAAAGATGACCAGAGACTGTGAGAGGCGCCCACATAGTGGGGGCTGCTGGCAGGTCAGGATGATTCGCCCTTCCACTGGCTCGCTTCACACCAGTTGCATTGGACTCAATCCAGTTCCAGCCGCCTCCGGTGAAAGCAGAGCTGACCTTTTACAGCACTCTGAGCTGCAGGATATAGACTCAAAAAGGGTTGTGATCCCTGTCTTGGCATCACTCAAACTGACTTTTATTGCTTTCTCTTGTTTTGGTGCAATTCCATCAGTGTAGTGCACACAGCGTTGTGTGGAATTTGTGCCTTTGCACATAGTAAAGATGTATGTTAGGAGCTTCCCTGAGGGCTCACCTTTATCCTTTATTGCACAGTTATAGTTTTAGATTTTCTCTCCTCGTGACTTAAACAGCAGTGGAAAAATTCTAAAAGCTGCAGTGTGTCCTGTCATCGCTCTCCACAAACTCATCCATGTCACTCCTCCTACACGGCTCCTTCTGGCTCCTGCTATCAAACTCAGAGCTCTGGTGTTGGAACACAAGGCTGAGATTCAAGCGATGCAGGAATTAAAGCTTATTTCATTGCCGCAGTCACGATGAGTTGCTCCAAACTAGCACTTCAACTAAATTACTGTAATGAAAATGCAACACTGGAGACATCAGGATTGTTCCTACAGCCCACACTGCTGTCTCCTAAAGAGATAAAATGATTCATTTTGTTCAAAACCGCCAATATCAAAAGCTGCCCATCAACTTGGAGACAGCTTGCCAATAGTAATACTATTCCCTTATCTGTCTCACATTTCATCAGACAAAGCAAAGAGAAAAAGAAAAAGAAGCTGATAATGTGTTCAGTGTCTTTTGATCGTGACACACTGTGTCCTATAGTGCTCCTCTAGGGATTCAGCGTTTTTTCCTTCTTCTTTTTTTTCTTTTTTCACTTGATATGAGGCCAAAAGTTAGATGGATATCAACTTTTTCTTTATGCTTTCAGAGAAATTCGAAGATGCCTAATGAAAAAAAGTATAATGCACATGAAACAGAAAACAGGAGTAGATACTGGTATGAAACAAATCATTAGGCCTGAGATGAAGGGAAGAAAAGAAGGAAGCCATTTGCCATTATGAAGATGATCATATTTCTCCCCTGCTCATCTTAACTTTCAAACGCCTCACTTTAGCAGCATATCAACTCCTGGCCGCTTCATTTATTTATTTATTTATTGGTTACCGCCGTATCCCTGTGAAAGCGACAGTCGCTCGGGAGCCAATATTCCCTCTATTGCTAAACGTGAAGAACAAAGAAAATTGGAACCTAAATATGAAGGGCTGACAAATAAGGAAATAGTCTCCCCAATGTGTTGTTTGTCACAGGCTGAAACATCTGAATTGAGCTCCTGTGTGTATCCTGCTGTAATGAATAATGCCTCCCAGGTTTCATTTGCAATCAAGGTTAATTAGCAGATGTACAGTTGCCTGTAATCTTTGCTGGTTATGGATTATAGGCCTCTGTATGATGGAAGGACACCCTATGGACTAGCGCTAAACACACACTAAATAAGAGCTAATGGCAAGACTTATTAGTTTGGTCTCTAGATCTTTTAGTGAGGCTAAATGGTTCATTTATCGCTGCCAGGTCACATTTATGCAGCTAATACATTACAGGTTCATATTTTTATTTTGCAGGTACTCAAACAGGTTTATATGCTTTAATGTTGAAAAAAAAAATACCCATTTTTCTCACACTGCTGAAGCAACACCTTTCACCCACAGCGTGAACCAGTCCTCTTTAGCTGCCGTCTCTTTGGGCATTCTTTCTGTGAACATGTGCCAGTCCAGCTACCAGGCTGGTATTCTGCAAATTTGTTACATTGTGATATAAATAAGTATGATAAGAAAAGCCTGGACTGCAACAAGGTATCTATACAACTCCCTTTGGGGTAGTCTGGGAACACTTTGAATCTTTTCCATGAATTGACAAACAGGTACAAAACACACTCAGGAAACTGGGAAAACCCTAAAAAGCGCAATATTATTTTTTGTTTTCTTTTATTGTGCCATTCATTTCACGCACTTTTTAATCCAGCAGGGCGTATGCATGTTGCAACTGACTGGATAACACTTCTGGGGAAAAGCCATCATACGAGGCAAAACATACCTTCAGCCCAGAAACCGCAGCAAAGTGTCGCGTATCGTTCTACCGAATGTGCCCCCGACAGCAGCAAATCGGCATCAGCAAGTTTGAGAATGGCAGGCGTAGATGATTTCTTGAAATAGCAGGTGCAACTGTGTTAGTGAAACCTCTCTGATACTCGCTGTGTACTCAGTAATATTAGAGTTCTTAGAAATCTGGCACCGTTAAGCGAAAGAGCAGGATAGACGGTGCCTGTCGATTGTAATGACTAGTGAGAATGGGTGTGTCTGACACACATCCAGCATTGAATCTAGTTTTGATGTTCTTGTTTTAAAGTTCACACAATAATGAATACAATAGATACTATTTGTTTGTACCATTCATTTGGCACATTTAAGGGCCATTAAACCACTCTGGTTGTTATATTGATGAATTCATACAAACTATTAGGAAACACTTTATAGCATTAAACTATAATTCAATTATAAAAAGATGTCCTAGTTTTGGGGGGGGGGTATTTTTTAAACACATTAATAAGGAAACAGTAGGCTTTTATCATTATTACAGCGTTTTGAAGTTCATTTTTTAATTCTGAGACTCTTGATGTGGTCCACGTGTACACCAGAGAACCACCTTAAATCCAGGATGTGGCATTAGATATTCAAATGAGGCAGCTCACATTACATCAAAATGCCATAACCTTCAAAATGATGGAAACACTCAACAGGAGGTACTTGTTCCATGCTGGCAAACAGTGCAATTACTACAGAGCACTGTGGGAAATAAAGGGTGCAACCTCACCCAAATATCACTTTAAACTTCCTGTATCCTCTTGACTACCGGCCCAGAGTTTTATTGCAGCTCTACACTGAAAAGGGGTGCCAGATAAATATCATAAAATAATGGAAATTTGCCATCACATGAAAAAAAATATGGAAATTTTCAATAAATAAAATTCAGAAAATTTCTGTATCGTTTCAGGACGACAAATTTAAATGCAGTTTCAAACACTGTTGTATTAAAAATTAATCAGGTTTAAAATTGCAGAAAAGTTGTGTTATTAGTTGAGTTTTATTATGCAATTTTATTTGAAAAATCTTGTACTTTATTCCATAATTAATATTCCACCTATAAAAAAACTCAAAAATAATATTGTTAAACTAATAACTGGGTTTATACTGTAATTATGGCAATCTACTGTTCTTTTTGATTATATCAATTGTGAAATGTGTTTTTTTCATTAATGCTTTACTTTTTTAAAAATATTGGGAAAATGTTATTGTAATTCAAATATATTGTTAACTACAGATTTTATCAAGTACATCCTGATTGATCAAATATAAAATGTATTAAATTTAGTGTCATAATGCTGCTGTAATTGTTACTAAATGTAAAATTTAGATCCTGTACCTTCAAATGTAATACTGGTAAATACACCACGACAGAAAACTTCGACCAATAAAAGTGCTCTGATCCAAAAGGCTTTTAATGACCGATACAAACAGAACAATGTCTACCAATTAAATCAAGGGTGCCCTTAAATTTAGAGTCACACTGAACACTGCAGGTTTCCCTGATGTGCAGACACATAAAGATGTTTGGACACTTGGAGACAGCAAAGTTGTGTTTCAAACCGGGTGCACCTGGTAACAGGTACAGTTCAGGTTCACCGTGAAACACATTGGAAACAGTGGCCAGAAAGGTGGCCGCTGTTTTGCTCTTTTTGCTTTTCCCTGCCAATACTGGTAGCGTGAGATGGTACTGTACAAGCAGTCCGTTCAGGTTCCGCAGATAATTCAGCTCAACCAGGATGGCACGTTCATTTGCAAGAAGGTTTGCTGTGTCTCCAAGCACAGGCTCAAGTGTGTGTTAGAGATACCAGGCTAGCACACAAGGAGAGCAGGGCAGGACTGTAGAAGGGCATCAACTGAGCTGCAGGACCAATATCTGCTGCTTTGAGCAAGGAGGAACAGAACAATCACTGTCAAGTGGGATTTGTGCTCACAGCTCAGCACCATGCAAATCGATTGGCATTTCTCTGGGAATACCAGAACTGGTCTGCACAGACCAGTGCAGCTTCACACCCCACCTGGACTTTACTGTAATATACTCTTTATATATAAACAATAAGGGCAGCAAAATAGTGGGAACTGGCATAGAGTGGTGGCTCAAAGATGTCAGATTAAGTTGTTACCCTAAACTATTACATTTTTAATCATTATAAATAAGTAAGATATGTATTGATTGTGATTTTACTGTGTAAGCTTTTTTGGATTTGCATATGTGATCTGCTATGAATTGTGGAATGAGAGGACTGCAAATGCAGTATTCAAAAACCAGATTAAACTGAAAACAAACCAGCAAGACCCAGGAGACAAATCACTACCAAAATATAACACAAAATGGGAAAATCATTTGAAACAGGGAGACGCAGAGACAAAAAGTAATTAACACCACACAGAGTCTATAATCAGGATTACATTAACTTTGTATTTTTCTTATGGCTCTATAAAAGGTCCCTGCAAAGTCTCACATTGTGACACAAAAGATGAATGATGATGGTGACGCTAAACGAGACGTTTGAAGTGAGACTTGCAACTTGCTACACAACATGCACACTGGTAAAGTGCCTCATTTTTGTGTAGCCCTTAAGTGTTTTCACATAAATGCCACAGCTATGACAAGTGTACGTTCTAAACATCCTTAAAATGCTTACGGTGCAAACTCACCTTTTTACAGTACTGTATGCTTTGACACCAACAAGCCGTTTAATGAATCTGCTGAAAGTAAGAGGAAGTTTGTGTGATGCCAGCTGAAGAGATAAATCTGTCTAAATGCAAAGGCAGATGTGTACTGACTGCTAACTATTGTGCACAGGTAGCTATAAAGTTGCATCACCTAGTCATTATCGTCTAGCCCACTCTCCTCTCAACATCACAAGAGGTGGATTAGTAGTTTAGTAGTGACAAGCTGGAGTAAAGACCGTGTGTTGTAGTAGCACGCCAATGCTACTTAGCTTGGGTTTGATATTCTTGCCTTGCAGATGTAAGTGCACCATTGTGCCGGCTGATGATTCTGAACAGTCCTTTTTCCACCTTAAAAATTAGCTATTGTTGTACAATGTTCCAGCGTACACTGTGTTTAAACACTGGTTAGTCCATCTGCCTTCACCTGGTTCAAACTAAAAAAGGTATGAGACAAAAAAATGATAATTATATACATAATTATAATATAATAATGTTCCTATAGTTTTACCCTTAAAACAGCAGAAAAGGGTGATCAATAATTTACCGAACAAACTACAGATTAAATTTTCCAGACAATTAGGAAATGATGTGTCCTTAATATTGGCTAAACATATTCATTATTAACAATACATAATAACCCCCAACAAAATAAAATTTATATGATCTAGCACTTTAATGCAAATAGAATAATGCATTAATCATAAATAAATTAGGATTACTTGAGGCCTAAAGTGGAAGCTTTTTTGCCGTTTTTGCATCCAACCTTGACAGTAGGTAGATCAGACACCATCGAGTTTGAGGCCCTGAAAACCATTTTCTCTGCTTTGGATTGTCATGAAACTTCATCAGTATATTGAAGAAATAATATACATTAGTGCTACTTATATTTAAATGAGTACTGTAAGGCCGATCGCAGATTTCCAATGTGGTGAATCGGAATGATGTTTTCAGCACAGCCAGAGTACATGAACACAATGTCAGAATCCAACTAATCAAAAACTAGGTGAAAGAGTCACTTCTTGTTTAAGTCACTGCACTTTCATGGAAATACCCATGACAAGCTACTGAAAAACACATCTTTTGGGGCATTCCTCTGCACCCTGCACACAGTGCTAAACATGCCTGAGCGGAATGCGTGTGTTGGCCTCGATCCGCAGATTGTCTTGTATCTACTTTAGGCTGTTTGAGAAAAGGTTTCATCTTCTCTTCCAAAAGATTTTAAAAAAGTGTCCAATAATCTGCAGTGTCTTCCCCATGTGGTCAGTTTATTTCCTGTATCATTGCTCATTTGAAAGTTAACTGCTTTTGAGGTAGAATCACATTAAATTATATATTTATTTTTATATAAATACTTGTAACGATGCAAGCCTGTAATTTCACATGCTTCATTTATTATTCACACACATTTCTATTTTATTACTTTTGTGTAATTTTAACAATTTTAGTAATATAAAATATACCATGTGTGAAATTACTGTAATTATACATTTTGGTAGTTTACTCAGATAGAGAGATAGAGAAGAAGAGAAGAGAGGAGATAGATAGATAGATAGATAGAGAGATAGAGAAAGAGAGAGAGAGAGGTAGAGAAAGAGAGAGAGAGAGGTAGAGAGGTAGAGAGAGGTAGAGAGAGTATACTTTTCATTTTCACTCAAAGCATCAATGCATTTAACTTG
>VUQK01010594.1:0-12083 GCA_015106715.1 Bujurquina vittata | reverse complement strand
TATATATATGTATATATGTTTATATATATGTGTGTGTGTGTGAGAGAGAGAGACGTGATGAGAACCACAGGAGCTTTCATGCACACACATGTCATGGATGGAAAACATCTCAGTTATACATTTTCTTTCCTCTGTGTGTGTTTCTGCATCCACTCTCGAGTCCCTGTGCTCATCTCTGCATATGTGCTCTGACCCACATACCACTTCCTGTTCTGTATGGAGAGTGCCGGAGAGAGAGAGGTGAAAGGGAGAAAAATGGACTCTGGGGAAAAAAAATAAGGCTTTAGAGTAATGTACAGGGTTGGGCTTCATAATATAAGCATGAAGTGAGATAAATCTTGCTACAAAGTATTCTGTCAACCCTTTAAATTCCCTGTTAAAAGATTGAGAATGTGATAAAGTGGAAAAACATTAACTAAAATTATATAGTAGAATAAATTATAACTAAAACAGCCTTTAATCGACCGCTTCCACGCTGTAATGTTGACTTCTTTTTCTTTTTTTTTAAAATCTGGGTGGGGTAGTGGTGCAGTAGTTAGTTGTGCGCGCAGTGGCCTCATAACAAGGTTCCTGGGTAAGAATCCCAGCAGCCGGCTGGATTTGACCTGTGCCTGCACAGGTGCTCTCTGGGTACTCTCCGACACTCTAACAACTTGCATGCTAGATTAACTGGTGATTCTACAGTAAATTGGCCAGTTTCAAACCAGGATCAACCAGTAGGCTGAGGGTGTGTCAGGCGTCCTCTTTCAGCTCATCATCTGTGACAGCTGATTTTCTCCTGACTTGTCAGGAGTGAATTCCCTTTTTGACAGTAAAACACTGCGCACACAGGAGCTTTCACACTCAACTGAGTTGACCAAACAGTTTAAGTGCTGAGTAATTCTGAATGGCTCAACAGCAGCAGCAGCATTAAAGTTGCAAAAATGACATACAAACACTCTAAACATGCAACAGGAGTAGCATCTTTTCGCTCCAGAAAGGCTTAAACTGTGCATCATAGTTTTTCTGTTCATTTGGCTTAAGGAAATTAGCCTGAGCTTGTTTGCTGTGCTGAAAACTGGAGAGATGAAGTATGCAGACGTCTTTGCAACATAAAGTTACTCGTGATGCGTGTAAACCCGCTATTACATACGTCGTTGCAGAAGAATAATTCCAGCTTCAGTGTGTATTTGCTTTTGTTGTAGTGTGCAGGGCTGGAGACATTATAGCATTTTTCTTCCAGAAGACAGCTCTAATTGCTGGTGTTTTCCGTTTATGTGTTTTACTGGATGGCAGTGCTTCAGATGGCAGCTCTGGTAGTTGTTGGTGCCTGTTTTCAACAGAGTTAACCTTGTACTTCAGATCAGACCGGCATTGCTGCACCAGTGACTTTGTTTATCCGCAACAATTTGCAATTTAAGGTCTGTCAGTTTAATGGCTTCTCTAAGGGATGCTTATTTTTGCAGTCTATTGAAGTTTTGATATAAAAGGAGTACGAATGCTGCTTTGACTTTTTAGGAAAGTCTGTCCTCAAATTATAGCCTTATGATTAATCGGAAAAGGGTTTTTTTTGGGGATATTTGCCCATTAAACAGTTACTGAGTAAGCTCAGATAAGGAGAAGAAATCAGTGAGATAGCCCCCACCCTCCAGCGAAGGTTCAGCTAAAGTGCAGTGGGATTATGGGAGGGGCTATCACCGCTTGCCTGCTTCTCGCCTCGCTCTCGCACTCATATCCATTTTCACTACATTTGTCCTCATGCTCGCCTGTGTTTTCAACCCTGCTCTATCAGTTCTGGCACAAATATCCCCATTGTGTTCTACCTATTTCCATCATTCGCCATCTTTCTTCAGCCACCACCTCTGTTTTGTTTGCGAAATGAGGGCGAACGTGAGAGAACTGACAGAGGGAGTGAAGCCATCGTCATCCCTAATAGGAAATCGGAAAGAAGGCAGAAGAGGCAGAGAGGGAAATGTAGCAGCAGCACGGCTGCATTCTGCATCTCCCACTGCTGCTGTTGAATTGATGTAATACAGCAGGACTCAGGATTTAATGGAGGGGGGAAAAAATCAATGTTGATTAGAAGAAAAACTCTGCAGCAGGCATGTTTCTCTCTGCTTTTCGCTTCCCTCGGGGAATGAATTGCTATTCTTGCCATATTTGCTCCCTTCCTTTTGTCTCTGTAAATTTTGTACATGAACTGAAAGAGATCACAAACCAAGTGAGCTCTTTCTCTCTCACTTCCCGCCCCCTCCCACTGCTCCCTGTCCAGTCAGAGGTGTCAAAGTGGGAAGGTGTGGAAGGCACAGTAAGAGTGAATAAAATAATAAATCAGTTTGAAATGTCTGGCAATATAAAACTTCTTATAATTCATTCCAAGCTTGAACCTTGGTTTTATCAGTTTCAGAAACTCTGTTTTAGGCTTCACTCCTCACAAAGTTTGCATCTGTTCAACAAAGAATTTGCTTCTGAAAAAAGCTTTGTTGGTTACTCCAAAGTGAAACATTAATT
Source organism: Bujurquina vittata (assembly GCA_015106715.1). Lineage (NCBI taxonomy): Eukaryota > Metazoa > Chordata > Actinopteri > Cichliformes > Cichlidae > Bujurquina > Bujurquina vittata. Next base: position 9,593 of record VUQK01010594.1, on the reverse strand, counting down.
GGATGGATGCCCATAAAAATTGATGCCGCTATTCCTGAAAACTTATAAACCACTTTTAGTGCTACCTAAAGGTCAGCATTTTTCTGTGAGCATTTTCCAATAACTAGAATTTCCAGTATAGTTTTTTCACTGAGAATATCTGTCTACATACTCTAATACCTTTAAGGATCTTTGGTAAAGCTATTTTTATAGACTTTGATTTATCATACTACATGTTATTAATGTTTGTAACTCAGCTGGATAACATATTCTGACCCCAAAGACCCATGTAAAGCGTTAATGTAAGAGATGGAGTCCAAAATGCTTTACAAAATCTCAGCAAAAGCTAATATGTTGTTTAATAAGTCATTTTTTGTTCTCTGTATTTGCAAGTGTTTCCTTGCTGAGCCACAGTGAAGGGGTGGTAAAAAAAAAAAAGGATCAGTGACTGATTAATATTTGCTTGCACTGAAAACCCCTTCTCCATATCTAAGGAATCCACATGGGGCATTTTGAGATATGACAGCCAACCCAGTAAGTGTTTATAATAATGCCTGAAATAAGTGTCTCCACATTCCCGATTGCCTGTTAGAGGCATGTTAACCTCTTTTGGCCTCTGAAGAAGTCTCCCTCCTACTCAGCTTCCATTTTCCATTATGCTTCCATTTTGCGGCTGTCTGCTCCCCTGGGTTGGTAGTTCTGTTAGCTCTGCTCACATTGTGTGCTGTCATACTTTAGCAGCAATATGGCTGCTACAGAGTCTCCCCACCATTTCATGCCCAGGAATGATAATGAATAGTTTCAGGAAGCCTTGTTTTGAAGGACTGACTGCAAATCAGGGAAAGTGAGACAGAGCGAGAATGAGAGAGAGAGATGGGGAGAGTGAAGGAGAAAGACAGAGGTGAGGCGCGTAATGATGGGATGGATGAACGTGGAAGCAAGGAGTAAAGTCATTATAGGGGACAACTGGAAGTGATGTTGCAAGGACAAGAAGGACAGGGGGTGGACAGGAGAGATGTGCAATGTACAAACAAGATGGAGAGAAAGAGACACAAAGAGAGGGGGTGATGTCATCTGCTCGTTAAAGCAGCTGTATCCTGACATCCAGGTTACTTTCTGCTTTTCTTCACGTCTCTCTCTCCCACACACACACACACACACACACACCCACACACACACACACACACACACACACACACACACAAACACACACACACACACACACACTTTGTTGAGTCCAAATTATGCTTTCTGATTTGGACAAACTGATGTCTGTGTGCTCTGACTAGTAAAACCCACTTTAGGAAACTAGCAGCAGCTGTGGCCAATTTACTAATAATTGTAAAGCATATTAATCATAACCCATCTCAGCAGTAGATAGACTAAGATAATTTATCATAGGCCATATATTTTATGCATTTGTCACCATCTTCACTTTTACTTTTAAGATGAAATGATGATTTTATATTTTGCCCTCATAATCCCTAATGAAATCATGGCTTTGATGTTTGAATATAGTAATGTGGTTATGATATCAATAATAATGACTCTGTGAATATAGTAATATTTGGGCAAGTTGGTTATGCTTAAAGATTGCTGGACTCATGCATGGGACAGGCTGGGTTTATTAAATTAAAAAAGTAAAACCAACAAATGTAAAGTAGAAAAGCAAAGAGCTAATTGCAGATTGTGTATTTGAAGTGATTGTCAGAGAGGCTTCACTGTGTTTTAGTGTAAATCTTGCCGTGTTTTATTGAGCAGCGCATTTTCTCTGTGCTACCAATAACATAAAGAAGTGTAGCCATTGTTGTTTTGTCGGTTTGGGGGATTCTTGTCATCCTCTCCTTTAGTTGTTGTTTGAGCTATGAGTCACGTCCCATGTTGGGTAATACTTAAGATTGTCCCTGCTGCGTTCCTCCGCCTTCGCTCTGGTCTCAGCATCTGTAATTACTCTTGAGTCGTTACAAAAATGTTCATATGACTGACGTTTTGTGGGCGATGGGATGCTTTGTTGACCATAGAAGGTACTGGTGTCTGTTTGTAACATTCTTGCATCTTTTAGTGTTCTTTGTGGTCTTGTTTTTATTTTCCCCAAAGTAACTCATCTAACCGACCTACTGGTTGACTGACAGGTCGGGTGGCTCACCTGCTGGGTGAGTAGCTGGATAGCTGCTGGCTTTCTGCGGGTCTACTGCTGATGAGTGGATTAACAGAAGGACTGGCTGGCCAGCAGTCTGGTTTGCTGGCTTCCTGACTGATTGGCTGGCTGCCTGCCTAGCCAAATGACTGGCTGCCTGGCTGGAGCAGTAACCAACGGGCTGCTTGATGGACGATGACTCAAGGGATTGGCTTGCTGGCTGTCTGACCGACTGACCCCATCATCTTTATGACAGTCAAAGCTCCTGCTGAAGTCTTTAAAACGTCTCAATATATTAAAGTAAAAATAAATATTAGACAAGCAGTTTTTTTTGTCCAAATCAGGCTAAGCCTAAATGAGCTTTCATTTTTAGCTGCAGGAAACAATGGAGTCAAGTTTGATGTAATAGCAGTTAAGAGTGCAGAAAAGTAAAAAAAAAAACAAAAAACTGCTTTTGAAAATGCTGTCCGTATGACTGACAGCATAAAAATGGCTTATTTTAAAATGATCATAAACGTGTTTGCTGTCAGTTTGCTATCCAAACATGAGGTTTACTGGGTGTTCTGTATATGAGAGATAGTGAAACTGAGCTGCTGGCTTTTACGTACCTGATGAGGTCGTCAGTGAATGCATCTGTTATCTTTAAATGCTGAAGTCTGGCAGAAGTGCCCTTTAACTTCTGGGTCGGATTTAGAAATGGTAGCAGCCATCAGCTGCCTGTCATTTGTTGCTGCTGCAGTTCTCGATAAGACGTGCACGTTTTAGTTTCTTCCAGCTCCAACTTAAAACATTGAGCCTGCCATTAAAATAAAAAGCCACTCTTATCCCCTTTGACAAGCAAGTGGAATTTGACAGCCAACAGAGTGAGGTAGCTACCTGCAGGGATAAATATAAAGGTCTTGGCAGTCATCAAGCAGCATTAACTTATGAGTAGGAAGAAACTTTTATTATAGTTGCATTAAAACTGATGGTTAATTGGCCACTACAGTCAGGAAGATTTTCCTGTGTAACTGTTTTCAGTTCTGCTCCATCCATGAAGCAGTAACAAATCATCTAAAAGTGCTGGCTCGGATTGTCCCATGAATTTGCTCTGTAAACTACAGACCCACTGTTCTTGTTTCTCTTTGTGTGTCTTACTGTACCACATCTGCTCATCTCTGTTGGGTTCTTGGTTGAGGTCAACACACTTTGATCTTGAACTTGACCACTTCATGGGGTCTGTTCTTACTAACGTTACTAGCTTTGTATTAGCATGTTGCATTTGCAGGCATTTGGGGAGATTTGATATCCTGTTTGTAGGAGTAAATAGCCTGGGGGATGCTCACCTGGAAAGTTGTCTACAGGTACTGGGAGGTTGGGGGTCATTTAATATTACACTCTATTCATGTAGTGCTTAGCACCAAATTTTTGTGTTAATGTCAGGGCATTCAAGTTCTTTCTCACCAATGAAGAACAACCATTTCTTTGTGGATATTGTCCTAACTGTGGCCACAAAGTTGTTGTCTAGCACAGTGTTGTTATAGATTGAATATAAGAGGTGGTAGAAGCTTTTGGGTCAAAAAAGTGAACATCATGTGCCTTAAACGTACTTTTTTTTTGTTTGTTTTTTTCAAACAGCCAATGGGGGGGACTTTTACAGGTGCAAAAAGAAGTCCACTTGTGTAGAAGTTTATGGGAAAACAGCCCTCGGCTCCCTTGATTCTGTGCCCTCAGTAGACAGCTTCCTCATGACTTTATGGTCCTAGCTGCTAGGTTCTAGTCTTACTAACATGATCATCATTTTGGACAGTATAGTTCCCATTAGAGTCATAAAGGAAGGTCAAAGTAGGGTACATATCTGCAGGTCGATCTTGTAGGTTTTGTAGTACAAAGATTTGCTTGGATTATTGTGTGGAAAGTGGTGTCTACATACTTTTGGCTTTGTAGCGTATTCTCTGAAAAAGTCATTACTATTATTCTCTGTAAAACAGAACAATTCCCAAGCTAATATTTTTGTAATAGAACCAGAGTGCAACAACAATGAAGAGAGCAGTTAGTAGAGTTGCAACATCAGCACTATACATGTTAAAATGTCACAAGTTTTGAGTGAAAAGCCATGCAGTTTTCCCAGCAGCTCCTCTGGGCTTTTCCTTTGTGGACGTACGATGCTGCCGCAGTTTGCTAAAGAGTCCAGGCTGCAGCTCCTGCTTATAAATCGGCCGTCATAACAGTGAAAATGTCACGTCATGTCAGTCCCGGTTGGGTTGCTAGATCAAACGCACGGACTCGGCTGAAGCAGAACACTCACCAACAAATGTCACACAGCTTTGTCACAGTGATTGAGAAATAATCACTTGATCTTGTTATGTGCCTGAACGTGTGTCTGAGCCTGTACTGTAATATCCTGTGAGTGTGACAGGGAGAGATGGGGGTTTGTTTGGCTCGGTTATCATTTTGAGTTCAGGCTGTATCTACATGTTTGTTTGGAGAGATATCCATTTATTAGACTTGTTTGGACACTGTTCGTGTTCTCGCCCGGCCCTGCCTTTCATAAGTAGATGGAAAGCTATAAAAAAGCAAAATTAGCTTTTCTTCTAGTTTTCACCGTGAACAGAACAACCTGGTTTAGTTACAGCATATTTTTTTATATCCTAGGCCAAATCTTATGTAGCAAACAAGCCTTAAACATAGTCAAATGTGTTTTCTGCCATTTAAAATAAGGAGAGTGCAGCTCTCAGCTTGTAAATCTGTTGTGCTGGTATGCAGCAAAAGGTGTGTAAAAACATACAGTACAGCTCTACAAACATTCAGACAAAAACATTAAAGCCTGCAAATAATGAGAAGCTTTTATGAATAGATATGCTGATTATTACGGATCTCTGGTAGAAAACAGTAAATACCTGCTGTACATTGCCTGCTGTTTTGTTTGGCATCGTTACAGCCCTGTGAAGGCTGCACTTTAAAATGCTGTCAGTCGATAAAGCAGTAGCCAGTCGATTTTCACATATTCAAATTATGTATACATTAAAGTAGTTCAAATGGTTGATTGGTGTAAAGTGTATAAACTGAACACTTATATGTTATATGATAATGAGATTCAGAAGTATTGTCCAACACTATGATTTATAAAAGCTGTAAAATATATTTAAAATTTATGCTTACTCTAAAGTTACATTTTATAGTGCTGACTGGTCCCAGTCAAGTGGTTAAAAGAATTGTGGTGAGCTGCAGGAGGCACACTTCACCTCCACGAATCGTGATTCATAAGCAAAAGTGACAAAAAGTGAATACGCTTTGCAAGCTGTCATTTTTTTCCAGATGATCTGATCATAAATACTTGACTCTGAGTGTCTTGGTGCTGACCTTCTGTCCGTCCTGTTTGTTTCCACAGGCTAAAAGAAAATAGGTCTATATTGTTAGTTTGGATCTACTCAAATAATTGCTTCCCAACTTCCCATCTCACAATAGTCTCATAACTCCCTCTTTCCACCTTTTTCCCGTAGGATGAAGAGGAAGAAATTAAGTTGGAAATCAATATGCTGAAGAAGTACTCCCATCACAGAAACATAGCCACCTACTACGGCGCCTTCATCAAGAAAAGTCCACCAGGCCACGATGACCAACTCTGGGTGAGTTTACGGTGCCATTTTTATAATGATGACAGCAGAGTGTTGCAGCTTAAATTTCCCCCAAAACTTAATATTGTAATCATTCTTCAATCTGTCAATCGCAGTGTCTGAACTGTTAATATAAATCAATGGACCGAAACATGAAGAATGTAAAGAGGGAGAGGGAGTAAGACTGAATTTATATTCAAACAGGAGATGTAAGATGATTTAAAAAAGTTTTAATTTTACACACATTTAGATTCTTGCTGTCATACAATTAAAAGGCTAAATAAGGGGTTCCCCTATCACAGGCAAAGCATAAAGTGTTATTTTTAGTAAGTCGCTTGAATGTGTCAGCAAACTCTTCCAACAGATATAGGGTTGATGTTGCTGCATGCATTGGGTCTTTTTACTCATTCAGTTTACACTCTTAAGGTTTCCTCAACATTACAGCCAATTCAGTCCCTCATATTTGAAGAGCAATATAAGAAAAGACAGCAAAACAGAAGAAAAACAGATTTCTAGAAAAGAGCAACAAGACTGTGAATGAAATAAATGGTGCATAAATGAGAAACAAAAGAGGGGAGAGGCAGAGGGAAAACATCAGGAGGTGCAGAACAGCAGCAGGAGAAATTTACAGCTGGTCGTTTGTCGAAGGCAGGATTACCTCGTTTTATGACCCGGCAGCTCTGCTGTTCCTGGAGAGGAGGAGGGATCTCACTCTCGCTCCACACAGACCTGTATTTGTTTTTACAGCTGCTTCCACGACCCCTTTTACAACCTCCACTGTTGTAGCTTTAAGATGTCTGCTGTGTGTGGGGGTGAGATTCAGCTTGTGTGTCTGTTTTATGATATTCATATTCCTAATTGACCACCACTTAAGTAAGACTACTGTCTCAAGATCACTTAATGTCTCAGTGAAGCGTATATCTTTGGGTCACACACTGTACCAGAAGCTGAGTGACCATTGAGATATAATACAAAGGTGAATACAGTAAGGGGTTGGCCTCAGTGGAGTTCATATTTGTCAAAAGCAACGTGATCTTATAGTTTGTCCTGCTTTCATTATGTTTGTGTATATTTAATGTTTTCTCTTTAAACAGATGAGAATATCCATTTCTACCACACATCAACCTGTAGAGCCCGTCTATAGTTGAATATTATTTAATGGAATTGTGCAATTGTATGTTATGTTATACAGTTGTGGAATCATGTCAGTTTACACAAAATGTTGCTTAAAAAAAATCAGTTATTTAAGTACTTTTGAAGAGTTTTTCCTAATGCAATGCACAGCTGGAGATGGCACATGTGTAGTATAATTGATTTAATCAGCTCCCAACCTTGAACAGGACAACTACCACCTGTTCATATGCACACAAAGTGCCTTCAAACTCTAAACTTAGTGTAAAACAGTGACGAGGACACTACATGAGATTTGACAGATGCACTTTTGCAACCTTATGTATCAGCTGTTCAAGATGCTGTTTGAGTCTGTAGAGTTTCCTACACTTGTGGTTTTATTAATGCTTTTCTCTCGTACATTAAGACCATATTTCCCAATAGCTACTTGGCTTCCTGTCTCAATCACAGCATGGGGTAAGCCCCCCATTCCGTTTCAGTTCTTCTGCCATGTCATATTACAGCGCTCCAGAAGATTTGCATTCACATTAGGTGTGGTGGCTCACACATGAAAATGCAAAGTTTTGGGAAATCCCTGTATTATAGCACAGGAATTTCCCATTAAATTTCTCAATAATGAAAAAAATTAGACAAACAAAGGCTTCATAATTAAATAGGAAAAATAAATTAAAATTAAATAAAGAGCTTGTTAAGTACAAAATCTAAATAAAATGCAATTAGGCAAATTTAAAAGCTTAAAATATAGTACAGTAATACACAATTAACGTCTTGATGGTGCATTAACAGTAAATTACTGCATGTGGCGTCTTAAACTGACGGTGGAATGATGGCGAGGGTTTGTGTGTGTAAATGCATCTCTTCTTCACTTCCCCTCCAGCTGGTGATGGAGTTCTGTGGTGCCGGCTCCATCACAGATCTGGTGAAGAACACCAAGGGCAATTCGCTGAAGGAAGACTGGATTGCCTACATCTCCCGAGAGATCCTTAGGGTCAGTCATTTTTCACAGCGTGCCACTAACATCTTTACTAGATTATGTTCTTTGTTGTTGGTGTGCAAAAGTAGGCTCTAAAATTGGGGCATAAAAAGTTTGCTTTAATCATTTAATCCAAATCCAAAGAAACACTTGTTTGTCTATCTGATACAGCCTGTGTTTTTAATGTGTCACTCTATTTTTCCTTTTCCTCAACAGGGGTTAGCTCACCTGCACGCTCATCACGTCATCCACCGTGACATCAAAGGACAAAACGTGCTGCTGACCGAAAATGCTGAAGTCAAGCTGGGTGAGTTGGTTGGGTTCAGCCTGTAGTCGGGCAGTGTTCCCGCGCTAAGGTTTGGACGGCTGCACGGAAAAACGATTGCACCAGCAGATCTGAGTTAGCACTGTGGCGGTGCCAACTAGAGCTTTCTCATTGCCAGTGTTTTGTTTTTGAATGTTTCACACAATTGCACGGCTGCGGGCCTGTGCAGAAGTCAGATCCTTATGAAACATATAATGTCTATATGTAGGACCAAAATTTGGCATTCAGTAAATTTTTACTATAAAAGAACACTTCAGATTTCTTCTCATCACAGTGTCACAAAAATGTCTGGCAACAAAGCTACCCAAACTCTTTCTGACGTTGATCCGATTTCATTTAGGACATGAGCACAAAAAAATAGAAGAATGTGTTCTGAGTTTTGGAGCATTAGTGCGGTTATCTATAAATAAGCCTCACCAGTGTTTTAACTTACAAAGAAAAGTTTTACTCACAAACCTCTACATGAAAATATCTCCTCCTTTCACCAAACCTGTGTGTGAAACCAATCAATTATTTTTGTTTCTTTAATTATCTACAATTAGATTACAGTTTGTAATCAGGCCACCCTGTGTGACCTTGTTTATTACTGTCCCGTGACACAGCATTAAACAAAGCTTTGGAGTGTAGCTAAAAGGAAAGCAGCATCTTGACCTTTTACACTCTCAGCTCCAGACTCAAGTATGGCGATGTCATCATGACAAGAATAGGGAAAAACTGTCATCAACATGTGAAAAACATTAACTGAAGTGGCTCCTCTCACAGTCATAATTTGCCTTCATGCAGGATCTGAACTGTTTTAATCTTTATTTTAATGTTTTTTGTTTCTTTCAGTGGACTTCGGTGTGAGCGCTCAGTTGGACCGAACGGTAGGGCGAAGGAACACCTTCATTGGGACGCCATATTGGATGGCTCCAGAGGTCATCGCTTGTGATGAAAACCCTGATGCTACCTATGATTACAGGGTGAGCACACAAAACTGTGTCTGGCCTCATGTTAGTGGGCTTCATGGTGCAGAATAAGTTTGGAACCAGCAGCATGATCCATGTAATGGAAAACATTGTAGTTTCAATCTTTAATACACTAATCTTTTGAATTATGAATGACAGCAAAACATTTGTTTACAAATGTTACAACTAAGACTGTTCTTTCATTTCCATGATGTGTATCGAAGAAAAACAGACAAACCTTAATTAATCTCTAATTAATTAATCTTTTGTCTTTGTGCTTCAGAGTGATCTGTGGTCCTGTGGAATCACAGCTATTGAGATGGCCGAAGGAGCTCCTCGTAAGTGAAACGCTAATTGTGCTTGTTTAGTATTTCTAAAAAAAAAAAAAAAAAAAAAAAATATATTTTTTTTTTTTTTTTTTTAAAATTAAAATGTGTGTTATAAAGTTTTGTTTTTTTGGGGGGGGGGGGGGGGGTGTTGGGGGAGGAACCAAACCCACAAGGAA
>VUQK01010591.1:144456-163555 GCA_015106715.1 Bujurquina vittata | reverse complement strand
AAAGCAAAGTAAAAACAAAAAAGAACTCGAAAAAAAAAAAAAGCCAAATAAAAAAATAAAACAAGTGCAATAACGTGAACTGTTTTGAACCTTTTTGGCCATTTTAAATGTGAAAAAGTTCAGTAATGTGATTAAGCCACAGAAAGTTGGATGAAAGCTCATTGGTAATTCCTGTAAGATGGGTAAAACCAATCCATCCCGTACAGGCTGGGTCTGTCCTTAAAATGTTTTTATTCATTTTTGCCAGAGGGATGATAGTTCCACTTAATAATGTTCCAAAAAACAGACTTTCAGTTGCTACACTTTTCTTTCACTATGTATTTTTACAGTGATTTAAAGTAATTACTGTGGAACTGCTAGTCAATGTAATTACATATGAACATCCTTGTTATATAGTTGAATAATGTTAAATGAAAAAAAACAAACACATGACTCACACATTTTTTGACTTGGTATTCTGCAGAGTAATACACGAATCAGTTAGCTAATAAATTCACCCTCACTGGGGGGTACTGAGTCAGGTGATATCGGTCTCTTTCAAGCACACGTAGTTTCAAAATACCTGTCACACTTCCTCGTGTGAAGAGATCTTCTGAAGGGCTGAGAGGAGACCAAACTGTGAGTTATACCTGCAGGGAGGGTTAGTGTCTAGAGTCTTTTAAAAATTATATAGATAGTTATTTCTGAAAAGACTGTGTTTAGTGGTGGCTCACATATGTGTTGATGCGGCTTTGTGAGGCTCTGTTCCCACAGCGATGCCCACCATTACTGTGTGTTGGAGGTGCAACATAATGGCTATTGCGATCGAGACTGCAAGACTAATTGTATATTAGTTTTTTTTTCCTTAACCTGGTGCACACAGCAAATGGTGAAGTGATGTAATAACAAGAAACATCATATCATGAAAAATGAATACAGGAGCTCCAAAAACAGCTTTTAAATTTCTAAGCCACGAAAGCCTAACTGAAGAAGAAGTAATGGGTGCCAAAAGCAAATTAATATCTGTCTGCATAAATCTGACTCGGTATATGACAGTTAATAATAAATAAACAATATGTTCAAATCATCACTATTCTGGTCTCTGCTTCCCAAAAGTGTCATTTGCAATGACCGTGGTAACCACGACTTTTGTAGAACACGCCTTCACACAGAGTGGCTCTTAGGCTCTTTTTCATGGCTCATGAATTGAAAATATGAATCCTGTATTCATTATTTATGAGATGATAGTTCTTGTAGGTCATTCCACTGAACCATTTCACCATAGATATGAACTGGCATGGAATCAAATTTCAGTGGTGACACACTGTTGATCCTGCAGTCTCAATGCCAATTGCCTATTTGCCTGTACTTTCAGCACAATGGCAGACACGTTGCCACCCCAGAATGCCTAACCGTGTGTGGAAAGAATGCCGACACGGAATTTCTTAGAAAAAGATTTGTCTTTCAAGGAGTCTCAACAGACCTTTTCATTCCACAAGCATCAAATACTGCAGTTCTGTCAAAGCTGCTGACATTTTACTGATTTGCACAAGTTGTGTGGCGGGATCGGTAGTATTTTCTTACTCCCAACTCAACACACACAAATGCTTATGAAGGATTTAGTATTTCAGTCTTTAATATGAGAATTTCCTATAAGAAATCCTATTTTGAACTCATATTTGGGATTTTTTTTGTTACAGCACCTGAAATCTAAATATGATTTTGTTTTTCTGTTCTTTAACTCCTCCTAGACACTTTAATAAATCTGGATGAAAGTTACTATATAAACTGAGTACTGGGATTATCAACGTTTAGAACGCTTTTGGCAGTTATTTCTATAACACAAAAAATCCTTACAATTTATATAAATTATGTGTAGTAGCTGATCTCAAAGGAACTGGCACAGGCCATAGGGTTGGTTTTTGACAGTGTTTTAATAGTTTTTTATAATAATAATAATAATAATAATAATAATAATAATAATAATAATAATAATAATAATGAATATAACAAGTGTTCAAAAGGCCAGGGCCTTCACATTACAGTTACAGGAGCAGCTTGGCCATGGAAACCCATGCCATGAAGCTCTTGGTACTCATTTCTGTGCTGATGTTAATGCCAGAGGAGGTTTGAAACTGTGTTACTGAGCACTGTATTTCAAATAAAAACATTTTTATAATAGCAATAAAATGTTAAAACTAAAGAGCAGACGACTCTGCCAGACTAATGTATTATAAAGAGCTATTGCAGGTGGGGTGAAAGATTTTCTCTATTTGTTCTTCTGGCAGCAGTGCTGAATCAGTCTGAAAGAATCAGAGAAAGTTATCCACTGCCTATGAAAACAGTGACCTCTAGTAGTACTTGGTGTACTAATATTTCCACGTTTGGCAGAACGGTTTAAAGGTTCACCAGTTCTGTATTTTGTTGGTGCACATGGGAAGAAAAAAAAAACCTGCATGACAAAATGATGTTTGGTACAGAACCCAGAAATAAGCAAGCAAGTAAGTAAAGGACACAGGTGTTAAGACTTGAGTCATCAGGAGAAAGAGTGGGCAAACTGCACGATCCCAACAGAGAGCCCAAACATTTTACCACAAAGCAAAATTTGCAAATGCAAGTTTTGGACTATTTTAGTTATTCAAAACCTTGTGAACGTAGATAATTTGTGTTATGGAAGATGGAAAGTTCAGAAAGATATGAGGATTATTATTAGCTAACTACAGTAGCTTGCTCGAAATCAGCTAGCAATGACCTTATATCAGTATATTGGATGTTTAAAAAATACATGTGCTCAGTATAAAGCAGTGTTTTTACAGCTGCAGGCATTTCGTGGATGAGATAACTCATGTACAAAAATATTTATGTGTTGATGCTAGAGGCAAAGCTAGGGGACTACCAAATCATTGGAGTGCTTTGTCTGGGAACTATTAATGTCACATTTTGTGCAAAAATATGAAGTAGCCGAATAATTAAACTGAATAATTATACTTTTTTTGTGAACTGATTCTAGCAGAAATAGCCTCAAAAGGACTTGGAATATCTCTAGGAAATTTCATAGCAACACATACTATTTTTTGAGCGTTTTCAGCATGGACCAAAATGATGGACAGACTAAATTGCAGTTTGATCAAAAGAGTAGAGCTATGAGAGGGAAAGAGGTAATAAGACGAAGAGTGGGCTTTTGACTGTGTGCATCAGATCAGTGTGTGCTCAAATCAGGGGTAATCACAAGTCTCAGAGCAAGTGATTTATGGCCCGTAATGCATGAAACCACTTAGTAAGCAGATTATAGGGTTGGAAGGTCAGTTCTTTGTAGTTGTTTCAAAAATATTAATTAGCTTGCTCATGAGAACAAAAGAGAATAATATACCAAATGTTTCTGTTTGTGAGGGCAGCATGAGGTGTGCTTTAAAAGCAAAGAACAGCTGATGAGTGATGAGGTGATAAGTATAATGGAGCTCTGGTGTAGGAAACAGACTTCTTTTACTGTGCTCTGACTCTGAGCTTCTGCCAACAAATCCTAGGTTTTATAAGTAACACAACAAATATTTTTCCTGGTTCTTTCATAATTTAGGTATCAATATCTTAAAATATGCATTATTTGCTGTGTGTCCACCAGTGAAACAGACACGGGTGTTTGTGAGAGCGCAAGCCTAGCATTTAGATACATTCACATTTTATTTAGTTGCTCTTGGGCTTAAAGTGGGTTGTTAACTTCTCAGGTCAAATTTCACATTTGCATGTTCACGGTAAAGTCGTAAACACATATTGTTTATATCAGCTTGTTTATTTCCAAAAAAAGTCACACAGGAAGCATAGACTTTATGGCAGCATATGAACCTTAAAGTGAAACAGGTTGTTTATGTGCAGCTGGGGCGAAAGGGTACACAGGATGTCAGCTTCAATTGTAATAATTTATCTTATGTGAAAAACAGGCATCTTCAACAGGTTAATGTTTAATTCAGTGCCTAAACTGTTGATGGGGGGATATGACAGACGTGTATGCACTTGACATCATTTTTAAAACTTTGAAACTTGCAGCGTGGAGAGAGAGTTGGGAAAACAGCATCATTATTCTACGGGTTAAGTAGTTGAGGAGAAGTACATTATGAAGAGGAGGTCTGTTGGCTGAGATTTTATGATACAAGGATAAAGGAGCGTCTTAAAAAGACTCGGTAATTTTAAAGACTCTTTCCATTCATATCTATGAATCTGTAAAATCTTTAATAAAAAATACATCAGTGTTTCCAAATTGCAAAATGAAGAGCCTCAGAACAAATCGCACAAAAGTGTGTGTATGTGTACATGCATTTGAGTTTGTCTGACATGCAGATTTATGTGTGCAAAGCAGTAAAAAGAACTCATACTGCACTTTGGCTGGTGTGGGTGTAAGAACTAAGTTATTTCTGAGCCGAGTGCCATATATTAACATTTCCTGCATATAGGGAGGCACTTACGAAGGATGATTGCTCACTATATGTAATGTGAGACTAGAAAAGATATACTAGAACCTTGATTTGTGTAATTACTTTCATTGTTCTCTTTTTCTATTGTGTAACTTGTGTCTAATCTGGTCATGACAGACAAAACTGTGCTGTGACCAGATATCTGATATTTGCGGTTGCAGTATAATACCAGCCATAAGATGCCATCTGCCGTAACATTGATCTAAATATGTTCTCACTCGTTATGTGAATTGATTAGGACTGATCGGACATTTTTTTAACATAATTTACTGCAGCCTGCTAGTAATAAACTATATATATAAAACTAAACAATACAAAAGAGACAACTGACTATCAAAGTAAAACAGGAAATCAACAATGTAACCAATTACAAAAGGATGATACAAAAATCCAAAGAACAATAAAATCTACATAACTCAAAACCCTCAGTCCAAGTCAAAAGACCATTGCAGTAATTTATCTTTCTGCTGTACAAAATGCTTTAACTTTATTTAGCATGTTATGACGCAAAATCATTTGATTGGTGTATAGTACATGTGGGAAGGATTCCGTAAATCATCGTCTCATTTTTGGCCGCTTTTGCATCTGAAGTCTTCACTTGATACACGCAAAGATCATGCTACTTCTTCGGTATTACGTGTGTTAATGCGACAAAAGTTTTCTGAACACATAAAAATGGAAATGAGGGGATGTGTTTGTTGCCTTTTTGCATGTACAGATAATCTCAAACGTGATACAGAAGGGGGAAAAAAAATCTGTAATCTGATTTGTAACAGATATGTTTGTCTTTGATTCCAAATTGTAAAGATGCAAGCATATTGATACATTTTATCAACACAGCCGGAAAAGGCCTCATCTTTAAAAAACTATGTCTTATTTAGGCAAAACCCTAAATTGTAAGGATTTCTAGCTTCACTGCTCACCGTTGTCTGGAGTAGAGAACAGCAGGATGAGTTTTGTCTGTGACACAAGATATCTTGGAGGAAAATTTAATTACTTTTCCTTATTAGATGCACAATTTTATTCAGCAGCACTTTGTAAAGCGCAATCCTTTTGGGAAAGCTTTTCCAGCCCAAAGTGCTGTGTCTCACTTTCTCTCTGTCTTGTTCAACCACGTTCTGTTTCTTCGTTATTACACAGAGGTCTCTTGCACAGAAAACTGTGAATCATCTGAAATCTGCCAGGGTTTTCCTTTTTCGTTTTCTCCTTCTTCTGTCCAAGCTCCAGGCTGAAGCTCTGTTATAGATTTAAAGTCACATTTTTCCCTCTGTGTTTTAATTGTTGCAACTCCTGGTTCTCATTTCTGTCCACATGCATCAATGTGCTGCAGTTTAGTTCATAGTGAGTGCTCCCTCTCAGCTCTCAGATCCATAAAGTTAGTTGGCTGTAACAACTTTGCATTACTAACCTAAAACACATTGGACACTAGATCACACTAGATAAGAGCCTTGGAGTTGAACAACTTGGATGGAGGTTGGTGAAGTATGAAGCAGTGTGTGACCATAAACCTAAACTTTTCAACTTCATTCCTACAGCTTTTCTCCTCCACCTTGAACCCTTCTGTCTCATCCATGGTTCACTGTGGTACACCTGTCCATGCAGCGTGGTAAGTGGCTGAGACCCGGTCTACCTGCCATGCTGATCTACAGCACTGACCTTCAGGCTGACAGGAAGGATGACAGCAAGGAGCTGTTTGGGGCTGACCCATGACTACCACTCAGCGCCATAACGGCAGGGCACTCACTGCCACCAGAGCCAATTAAGGTCCAGGCAGGCAACTACACACCACAGACCTGAACCTTCCGCAGGGTGAGCTGCTGCCCCTAATCTCTTAATACCTCAGCTGCACCTGCAAGGTGACCCAGTGCCACCACAAGACAGAATGCACATACTGTACACAAACTTCAGGGAGGCTGAGACGCTGTTCTGCAGTCACGATAAATGCTATGAAAGCATGCATGTGCACATAGAGATAATAAAGGATAAGAAATTGTAGTGGTTCTGAATTGGCTTACTGCAGATCCAGAATGCAGTACTTGGAAAGTTGTGAGTGTATTTGCAAAGATACTCTCTCATGCCATCTTAAAATGTATGAATCATAACACATAAGTGTTTGAAATGATCTCAAGTTACAAAAGAAAGCACAGAAAAACTTTTCAGAACAATAAATCTCACTGAATACTCGGCACTGTCAGGGTCTCTTGACATTGACATTTTGATGAAAGTTACCCTATCGGAGAATAAATCTGACTCATAAAACCAGAATAGCTCATATATTTACAGACTTTTGTCACAGATTGCTGACCGTCAATGGCTAACACAATAAAATCAATCCATCAGAAAATTTCTCATATTCCCTCTAAATAATTCAGTTTTTCATGCTTTTGCCTGAGTGATAACTGCAGCAGATGTCAGTATGGGGGAGCTTTCTCACCCCAGCGGTTTGCTATAGATGGAAATAGATGACTATTATCAAGCGAAACCTTAGAGGTAGTAAGTATGCAAGCACACCATATGCATCCCATCTCAATTTGAGCTAAAAGATTCAGTTTGAGGATGCACAGAAAGGGCTATTTGTATTTCCTATTTTCTCACACTCTCATTGGAGATACAAGTTATCCAAAGGAGCAATATGTGCTTTGTAAACATATCACTCTTTGACAACAGATAGGCGGTTGAAGGCTTTCGACACTCGGAAGAATAAACTGAAACCGATAAACAAATCTTGTTCAGGTCTTAGGACAGCTTGAAAAGCAATTTCTATTTCTGACATCACTAAAGGAAAACATCCCTCACCTCTTGAATTCTGCATATGTTTTTTTTTTTTCCCAGATACTTTCAGGTGGTCAAAAAGTGATTGTGTATTACTTCACCAACTACACTACAGAGATTAATAGTATGTGGCTAGTGTAGAGCAGCCAAGAACTAATACATATGTTCTTTTGAGAGTAGAGGGATTTTTTTTTTGTAGCATCTCTGACACGAAAGCCCTTTTCTAATTTGCTTTGTTTCACAGTGATGTGTATCAGACGATATTATGTATTCAGCTCGAATCTCCTGGTGGTTCATTATTCTCCTCCTTTCTGAATTATTCTAAGAATTTATTTGTTTATAAACTCTCAGGATACCAAACACAAGAAATAAAGGGAGCATTAGAGACATTTTGATATAAATTAGTACATTTTCCCAAATAGTGCCTCAAAATTGATGTTAATTACCTAATGGATTTTGGGAAAAAAAATAAAATAAAACAAGGGAAAGTGTTAAGGTCAACTCTAATGTTTCAAGAATAAGAAATGATTATAAAGATAATAACATCCATGCTTTTAATGGAGAAGGCATTTCCATTTTATAAAAGAATCTAACTGCTTGTGCTTAAAGAAAAAGGCAGCAAAATAGATTTTGTCAGCCAGACTGAATGATTGTGTCCTACGTCAATGTTTTTCGCACGTCAATGCACCGACAATTTATCCAAATAAAAATTAATATTCTAATCGTTAGCCCATTAGAAGTTCCTGACAATGCATTATTAGAAGCTGATAAACCCATTCTAATTCCATTTTTTCCATCACTGATAAAATCATGCCACTTGCTCATGGTATTAATTACTGATATCTGGCAGATTGTAAGTGATGTCTATGCCAAAGAGTTAAGTGTCTGCATTTTCTGTCATCTGCCCACTGGCTCCATCCACCATTTAGTTTAAGATTTAAAACCCAACTGCATGGAAAAACAGGGGTTTCTTGGGATTTATGCACTCTGTTGTGGAGACAAAGAAGTTTGTAGATCTCATTATAGAGGAGCACAGATGTCTTTGGTTTATATCACATTCTGGCATAATAATCTTTGAAGGGTGCAAAGTAATCCTGCAGTTGTATTTCTTAAATCGCTACATGTCACGCAACCTAATGGAAAGTGACTTTGACCAGAGACACAAGTTTCTTATAAATAAACAGGTGTGTAAAACACATGATCAAGATTATACCAGGCTGTCTGTCTGCCGTGCTATTTGTCAGTTGGTCACGTGTGGAAAAAAAAAAGTTGAACTGCTTCTTAAAAGGCGTAGCACTTATGGGTTTTGCAGTGTTTGGAAAATCTTTTTTCCATTGTAGTTCCATCTTTTTCCCCATAGTTTGAACATTTGGCAGGAGAACAGACAAAAAAAATGATATTTCATTTCCACTCAGTTAATCTGATCTGTCATCATACTTGTGCATATGGAAACATCATCAGCTTTCTAAAATGTCCCAAAATGTCAAACTATTGCTTCAGTGAGCTCTTCAGGTTTCCTGCATCTTCTTCACTGATCCCCAGTTCTTCTGTCTGTGACTAATTCCTCCAGCACTGCCAGATGGATCCTGCAACTTACACTAACAAAGCAAGTATACTCTGTAACAAATGTTCACTTTAGATACGCCAAGAGAGTCGTTTTTGTGGGAACTAAATTACGAGCCAAAATTAATATTTACTTGATTTGCATACAGATCTTACAACCCAATATTCATGTTCTACTTGGTATGAGGAAACAAACAAAAACAACATTATAGCATTCATGCTCCCTTCAAGAAATACCTGTAGACAATGCATGTTTCCAGGTTTGGAAAATTGAAAAAGTGGCTGTTGGAGGAGTGGCATCAATGTGGCAGCAATTAGAGGTATGAATAAATAAAATCAAATGTAGCTCACAGGGATTGGCGTGCTGTCGGAATCATAATCATAGATCCAAGAGCCAGTAAGCCAGTAAGATCTTAGGCCAGTAGGTGCAGAGTGAAACCTCTTATCGCCTCTCTGTGATGAGGTTGGGGCTTTAGGACGGATATTTGGAGACTTTGGGGCTGAGCTTGATGTTTCTGAAACCAGACTCAGTGAACTGAAGGTCTCATGAAACCCTGGTTTGTTAGTGGCTGCTGGTGTCTTGTGCTGAGAGATTTGACAGCAGTATTGTCATGCTAACCGAATGGGGAACTCTGAAGGAGTGCGTTCCAGATTCTGAGGCTAGATGTGTGAGTGCAGTTGGCATGGCAGTGGGATGAGGATCAACTTGATTTAATTACAAGACACAGAGCAACAGACTGTAAGGGAGGCTAGTCACACAGCGCAAAGGGAAGCCCAAACTTAGTGAAAAAATATCTCTTGTAGAACTTCAGGATGAAAGTTACAAGGTAAGATTTCTACAGTCTGCTTCATGGGCTTATGATTTAGTTTTTGGTGATTGATTTGAAGAGCTATAGTTGCTGCTGTAAATCTACAGAGTGATGAATAAAGTATCCCCTTTAACACCCATGAGGTTTAAAGCTGGAAGTCTGGTGTAGGATAACAGCTTTCTCTAGAGTGCATGTGTTCTCATTTAGAGAGGAAAGTAGCTAAATTAATGTGAAGTTTGTGCACATGTGCATGATGGGGGGATTTTGATGGACACATAGGCTATATGAGGTGTAAACAAAGTGGTGGATGCATTGTAGGAAATAGAGCACAACAGAACAATTTCCACATTAAACATTTTTAAAGGTGACTAAAGGAGAATCAATAATGTGATATTACAGAACCAGCGAGTGTCATATTCAGGAGGAGGGCTCACATATATCATGCACAGACAATAATTTATAAAAGTAACACGAGAACTGTAAATCCCTATATTCAGGGAATATCAGACAGGTGATTTTTGGACAGAAGAGCAAAATTGATATGGTTAAACCACTGTTACACATATCAAGATTGCTTGGACACAGTAATAAAGCAAAAGTTTGACATTCTGGAAAATACATCTATTTGCTCTCTTGCTGCGAGTCAGATGAGAAGATCAATGTCACTCTCATGGCTGTCTGTGTAATATAAAGCTACAATGAGCAACTGGGTTGCTAAGCGAAGCATACTGTAAAGGCTGAAAGCAGAAGAAAACTGGCTGTTCTAAGAAAAAGAAATGAAAAACAAAACAAAAAGCAAACACAAAACCCCACACAAGTCTATTTTAAGCTGCTGGGGCTAGTGTGACGTTTTGGGTCGAAAGAAGCAAATTGAAATAAGCATTGCAAAGTTTAAAGAATGTGGAAACTTTCCTGTTCTCTTTTTGTCTTTGTGCTTTGAATGCATAGAGCTTACTAATTAGTGCGTTTCATCTCTTATGAGTTTTTTTTTTTTTGTTGGTCGTCCTGCCTCACAGCAACAACAAGATTCAGGAAATTGCTACTCCTACCCAAGAAACTGTTCATCCTATAATCCACAAAAAAGCACCAAGTGCATGTGTTTTTAAAAGGCTGTATTCAAAAGTGAGCTTTAGGCACATTGTTAGATAGATTTTTTTTTAAACCTTCAGATAAAGCCAGAGTAGCTGTTTCCCCTGATTGCAGTGTGTAGGCTAAGCTAATCTGAATGACCCCACGTGTCGCGATCCTGGGTCTTGGAGAGTGTTTTTGAGTTTATGGACATTGAAGTTTAGTATATTTAAATATTTTCTGTTTGATTCTTAGTTTGCTCAGTGTTTTTGTTTGCTTATATTTGTCTCGTCATCTTTGATTGCTATCGCCTGTGTCTGGTTTCCCAGCTGTGTTCTCTTGTGGATAAATTGTGCTGTGTTCCCTTTACTCCTTGTTGCAGCATCTGTTATCCTAACACATGTTCTGGCTGGTTGTTTTGAATCTGGTAACTTTCCCTGCTCATCACTAGCCATTTTTGGATTTTATTATTTACTTTGTGGATTTAGCCGTTTTTGAAATAAAGGTTTGTTTTTCTGTCGCTGGGGTCCGCAGTTCGCAATTCATGACACCACATTAGAGTGTTGGATAAAATAGTATTATACATGCTCAGGATTTTGATTTTTCAAAAGCAATTACCTCCCCTAAAAATTTCAAACGGTTCTTTTAAGGCAAGTATATGTGACGCTTGAAAGAATTAATAAAATAATCTTCCTTTTGCAAATAAAAAGTTTGAATATTGGGCAATCAAACAAACCCGTGATAGGCTCAATACACTCACAATTTACAGCTTCTGGTGGCTACTGTTACACCACATTCTAGTATTTACTATTACTTTGTAGACATCAAATGTAGACTTGGTGGGCACTTAGTAAAAATTACATAGTGTCTCATTAAAGATATAATTAAGTGCAGGGGTGCTATACAGAAATAAGGCTGAGTGGACGGAATACAAAACCTTAACTCTGCAGCCACAGTGCAGAGTGGTATAGTCTAATGAGCCCTCTTTTATCCTTCCGCCTCAAATGAGAACAGATTTACCTTAAGAGAATGCTAAATAGAGCCTTCAACCCATTTTGGCTGTTGCCAGCTATTTCACATGATGGTCTGTACTGTAATGATATTAGCACTAATCTCCTGGGAGTCATTAGATCTGATAATTACACTGGTCCAATAACGGCCAAGGATTATTGGGCTATTTTACTCAACCAACTGTTGATGATAATATCCCAATCCACATCCTGCCAAACAATTCAAAGTACGCT
Source organism: Bujurquina vittata (assembly GCA_015106715.1). NCBI lineage: Eukaryota > Metazoa > Chordata > Actinopteri > Cichliformes > Cichlidae > Bujurquina > Bujurquina vittata. The sequence goes on along the minus strand of VUQK01010591.1, from coordinate 151,654 downwards.
TTTCTCATCTCTCAAGATCACATCAAATAGCATCCATGGCCACTCAAAACACTAGCAGTGAGTTTATTTGTACCGCATGTGAATACATGGCACAAAAGTGATAACACACCGAAACGGGACCATATTTCATCATTTTCACATATACTAGATGTACCTTTTCAATGCTAGTCTAGATTTCAGCAAAAGAAATGTCAAAGGTTAGGATTAAGAGAATCTGTCTCAGACAGTTCTTGCTATGTCTTTTCTTTATCAAAAAATAATCCCAGGAGTCTCACACTGATCTGTTTGTATCAAGGGCAAACAATGGGACTCTCTGCAGAGGGACAAAGCACGCAGCATGCTTCACAATGGAAGCCTTTAGAGTTTCCCAGCATGTGCCTGTCCATCCATGTCTTACACACAGCTTGGCGGCTGGATACCACCTTCAGAGAAAACCTGGTGCAGCGCTTACTGTTGTTATTTTCTTCCTTTTTTTGACTTGTCCTTTTTCATGCAGGCGAGACTTGGAAACAGAGAAAAGACAAAAGTGAAACTAAAAAACTTGAGAAGAAAATATCAAAAAGAAGTGTGTACGTTGAACAAATGCCAAATATGATTACTAACACAGTTAAGATGTTTGGGTATGTGCCAGCTGAAAGATTTTCATTCTAAATAAATGTAATTTAAATATATTTGCTAATGTGTATATTTCAATGCAACTTGCTAGCTATTATAAGCTATTATGAGCTATTCTTCACACTGTATAACATGCGGGTATCCTAGGTTAGATCATTTGCCAACAATATTATGCTTTAACAGCATTTTACAGAAGTAGGGCAAGTCGTATCCAAGTACGGTACTACTCATGTAATGCCAGCTTGTCATCAAATGTTAAGTACCTACACCTAATATAATATCATTGATACCCATTATTGTTTATTTGACTTGCAAGGTATCATCGCCTTTTTGTGTAAATGCTAAAATCACTGCAGTTGCTTTTACCATGTAAAAACAGATGTTGACCCAATTTTGTAATCATGCAGACTATGAAAAACCTTTGAAAGAGAGAGCTATTTGTTGTTGAGCTTATGTACAATGCTCACAACTTTAAGATGAAGTGGGAAAGGGTTTGGGGAGGTCTGTATTCCAGTTCCACTTGCACAAAAATATACTTGGCTGAAAACTGAAGACATTACTGTTTCATTTCCTCCATTTATGAATATTATGGTCTCTAACAGTTCACGTTCTCTTACATGGTGGAGCACGAATCACTTAAAAAAAAGGCTGCTGCTGTGGTAGCAGCATTTCTTGGATTTTTGTCAGCATCACACCCGGAGCTGACATGCTCTGCCTTTTTGAAAGCAGTGATTACAGTAAAATGTTGAAAGGTTGACAACCAAAACAGACAATTATATTAACTGGCCCCTGGTCCTCTTGTCAGTTTCCAAGAGAGGCCCTCAGGCTAAACTGTTAGAGAATCTCTAGTGTAATAAGGCAAGAATGGATGTCCTGATTAGAGTTTTAAGGGTCTCGGTCTGTTTTTTGTGTATGCGTGTCACTGTAATTTTCCTCTACTCTACAGCAGTGCAATGACTACAAGTGAGCTGTCAAATGCTTTGTCATTTAGGAGATTTCTTGAGCATTCAAGTGAATACCTAAGCTCAGTTCAGTGCCTATAATGAATGATCTGTCAATTATCAAGACCCAGAAGATGCTTTGTTTGCCCTCATATCTCATTTAAAAGTCCTTGAATCCAGCGTATCACTTCTTGGATATCAACCCTAAAAAGTAATTGGGGGACTAGTTAGCAACACAGAGGCTCATATACTGTAGAAAGCTGTTTTGCTCTCTAGCATAAGCAACGAGGCAGCTTGTCCCATAGACTCCCACTCTCATTCAATTAATTTTGACCTTGAGAGCTGAGTGGGAGATGAGACCAACTTAAGACTGACTCATGCTTCTTGCTGCCTTGTCACAGTTATAAATCTCCAGATTAAAATACCTCTGTGGACACACTGCAAGTTACATTGTCTTAGTTTAAGAACTCTTATGTTCAGTCGTGAGATGAGAGTAAAGATAATTTTTTTTTACATAAACACAAACTTCTTTCTCCACTGCTTGCTGTAATGCCTTCTATAAAGCTTTAGGCCTAGTCTCCATGTCTGAGGATAAGCCAGGACTGATTCCTGCCATTTGCCTGATCATGAGATACTAGTTTTTGTTGTCTCGATGTATTCCATTTACAATCAAATGATTTTAAACAGTGAACTCCAAATTCTTTCAACACTGTAAACTACTCAAAGCTCCACTTTACATGCTATTTAATTATTAATTCACACGGTTACATGGGACTGAAAGTGAGTTTTCAGGGAGATCTGACTGTACAGTAAGATTGTGTTACACTGGCTGCTATCTAAGGCAACTGGGAAATGACAAGAGCAGAATGCCTTCTTACATTTCTGCAAGTGTAACACAAATGTGCCACTAAAAAAAGATAATGCAAGTACCCCAATCTCTTCACTTCCAGTTTCTTTAAAGTAAAAAAACAAAACAGAAACTGCTGTAATGCTGCCATATGTGCATTTATTTATACAGTGACTTAAAAAAAATCTGTGTTGTACTATTAGAAAATGAATAATGCAGCCTCTTTTGTTTTCTGCTCTGTCTGAATTATTGATAGAACATGTTGAGGTGTGCATTTAAATGCAGCATATTGATTTGTTAGAGTGAACATACCACATTGTTTCACTTTGGCTTCTAATTAATATATGAACTACATCAGGCCCAAGTTGATGAGTAACTGAGGAGTTGCATTTTCTCAAGAGAAACACCTCCTCTCATTTTGTGTAAAATAGCTTTGTTCTGAATATGAAATGTGAAATGGAATATGAAAATTTGATATGAAAGGCTGCATAAATAGATTCATGTTATCTGTTGAGTGCACAGAAAAACCCCCACATTGAATTAATTCCTCACCATATACAATCTTGTTTCTCTTTATATACATCAGCTAGGTAAACATTTTGAAAAATAAGCACATTTCCTTGTAGCTTCCAAGTGTAAAATCAAGAGTGTGATATGAATCTTCCATGGTGCCCATATGTCTTTAATGTGACACTGAGATTTTTACTTGGTAGCGCATAATCCATAGACATTAAGTATGGAGAGTAGCCGGGGTTCTTGGGGGTGGGGTGGGGGAGCTTGTACAAAAGCTTGCTAATGCTAGTGGCTGCATCGTTAGATCATTAGCTAACTGTCATGATAGAGATCTGTTCCGGTAGCTAACTACTGAAATTCTCAGACCACAGTGGCACACCAGGCGATCAACCGCTGGCTAGATCCGTGCTCAGTTTTTCTTTTCCAGGGTCATAGACAGTATCAGTAGATGTATCCAAACTTTTAACTGCTACTGTACTACTGTAATTATATTTTACAATTAGAACTATAATTTCTGTAATTACCAATACTGTTAATTTAGGGCAGCTGTGGCATAAACCTTACATAGATAGCTTGGCCATTCTCAACCACCCCTGTGGGTGTATTCCATTTTGACCTCAGGATTTCCAGCTAGCATCTTGAATGAATGAATTGAATGAATGATACTTTTTGATCCCACAATGGGGAAATTACACCATGCACCCTGCTGTTACAGTATGTGCTGGATTGTCCCAGGAGGATCTCTGCGCAGCCGGAACCTGGGGTCTTGCCTGGTGTGGTATACCCCAACCTCTTTTGATCTTATGCTTAGAGCTTGTTCCCATGCTGTTATGATTAGTGCCTCTATGCTGTCTTTCAGTCCAGCTTTGTCCAGCCATTGGTATGATTTTTTTTACAGTATATCAACCACTTCTTTGATTTGCTGGTGGTACAGGCCGTACATGCTTCTTCTCGGGTTTCTGCTGCCTGAGGTACTCACTAAATACACGGTCAGTTGCGGCTGTTATTCTGATGTACTCGTGGATCTTTGTTGTTTCATCCTTGATAAGATTTCTGACACTCACTAGTCCTCAGTACACTAAGTCCTTCGGCTTAGTGTACAGTTTCAGAGTGCTAGATACAGTATGAGGTCAAACCCACTTTGCATGCAAGCAGTTTTCTTTTCTTGATGGTAGTGGCTTCTATCTCCTGCTTTGGCCAGCTTATTATTCCAGCAGGGTATCTGATGACGGTCAGGGTGTAGGTGTTGATTTTTGATTGGAGTTGGCCTCTAGTGTTGTTTTCCACATCCCCAATGAATTCCTGACAAAGGATCTTAGGGTCATGTTGACCTTGTGTATTTCTAGGCATTCCAGAATCTATGTGTGAGGCACAAAGTCATAGAGTTCCTTGTAGTCAGTTGAGGCGGTGCACAGGTTGGTCAGTCTGGTCCCTTGTTGGGATCCTTGGGTATCAAGTGTGTGTCATCCATTAGCAGCTGGTTCATGGAGTGCAGTTAGCTTCTTTAGCCACCAAACATTACACTTGGCACAAATACCGCTCTCCCGGCAAACACCAAATTCGGTCTCGTCCATTGGATTTCCAGAGGGAGAAGCATGGTTTATCACTCTCCACTCTCCACACGTCTCCACTGCTCTAGAGTCCAGTGGCAGCATGCTTTACACCACTATATCCAGTGCTTTGCGTTGCACTTGGTGATGTAAGGCTTGGCTTGGCTGCTCATCCAGAGAATCCCATTTCATGAGGCTCTCTACACACTGTTCATGAGCTAATCTGATGGCCACATGAAATTTGGAGTTTTGTAGCAATTGACTCTGCAGAAAGTTGATAAGCTCTGCGCCTCAGCATTCGCTGACCATGCTCTGTCATTTTACGTGGCCTACCACTTTGTTGTTGCTGTCATTTCCATTCACTTCCACATTGTTATAATACCACTAACAGTTGACTGCAGAATATTTGGTAGCAACTGGACTTGTTGCACAGGTGGCATCCTATCATGGTACTACACTGGAATTCACTGAGCTCCTCAGAGCGACCCATTCTTTCACATATGTTAGTAGAAGTATTAGGTTTTATACACCTGTGGCCATGGAAGAGATTGGAATACCTGAATTCAATGATTTGGAGGGGTAAATGAATACTTTTGGCAGTATAGTGTATGTGCTGCTTCCTTCTCCCATGTGCTCTTCCAGCATTGCTCCATCTCCAGCCTTGGTGCAGCTGTTCTCATATTGTTCCCCTGCCACTGAACGCACACCTTGGATGGTTCAGTGGAGAACATCTAGTTTATTCTCCTGACTTCTTTTGCTTTAGTATAGCTCTTCAAGCAGTTGGTCAAGGCTGTGAGTCTTTGCTGGGCAGTTTCTAAGGCCTCAGGTCCTCTTGTCCACTGATACCAAATCCTTTTTCCAGTGGCTCACTTACCATCAGTATTTCCTGTTTCCTCCAAAACCTGATGAAGACCTTGTTAATTCGTGCAACGTTCGAGCCAGAATGGCTCATATGTCTCTTGCTCATTTTCCGAGGTAGAAAAACTGTGGCCACTAGCAAAGCTAGTAGCATAGGGAGCCTAGCCCGGGGACACTTACAGGGTGCACGTCTCAGCCGGGATTCTAACACCCGGCCTATTGTTTATTCTTTTAAGGAGATATTACTATACACTGTGCTGAGACAACCATTTCTGCTAAGTCTGTTTCTGACTATAGTGCTTCATGCCAAAGGCTTTTGGTGGGCTCAGGTTTGGTGCCATGGGTGAATTGATAATTTGAGATTGTTCTTTGTCTTGGGTATATGTAATGAAACTAGAAAATGCCCACTCTCAGCTGAATAGTTTTACTCTACAAAACATTGATTATTCATTATTTTATTGTGTAGGCCGCCACATGCAGAACAGTGCATTCAATTTGTGAACACGGAGGAGTGCATTAGGTTAGAAGTGGATGGATATTTGTGGCCAAACAAACAAGGGAAACATGATCAGTGAGTCCAGCAATATTTTGTTGCTGCAGTAAACCACTGGACATAGTGGACCTCTGTTTTCATTCCACAGTACATGTTAGGGTTTTTTTAATAGTCTGAACTGTTTTGTTTTTTGCTTACTACATTTTACTGTCTGACCACTGTAACAAAAAAAGATGCACAGATTACATGCATTATGGTATTGTTTTGCTTTACAAAATGTAAAACCTTGTTCCTTTGAAATTGAAAAAAACAAAACAGAAATCACTTCCTGAAGAGCATTGACTTTCATACACAATAGTGGTGAGTTATCCTCAGAAAAATAAGGGCCTGCTACGCCAAGCAACCGATGTTAGTGAAAAAAATGTACTGTAGGGCAAGACTGGAAATTAGAAAATGAAGAACACGCTCGTAGAATTGATGGCGATTCAAAATATTTTGACCATCTTGTTCACACAACTTTCAACTTTCCATTTTGCTGGTAGAGACCAAGTTCTTCCGGTATAGGAAGTTATAGGCTTTAACATGCTAACTATAGTGTTTGATGAACAACTGGACTGTTATTGGGCTGTTTAAAGCTTGAGAGCTTTAAAAAATGTCTTGAGAATTGGTGCCAAAGCATTGGGAAAAATGGAAATACTGTAAAGTCTTAATGGTTTTTCAGATAACACCCATGAAATGTGTCCTTATAGCTGGACACCGGAAATGACTTGGGCAAATAAGTCCAATGTTATCTTGAAAATTCACGAGTGCACCAAAGTTTTAATGCTCTTATGCATACTAGCCATTTTAGATTATTCATTTTATAATTGTCTTTATTTGGACAATTCCTTTTGTTTGAATTTTAATTAAGCTTTAATACTTACCTACCAAATAAAAACCCATTCTCTTCCTATAATAATCTGGTGCCATAACAGGCCTAAGTAAGAGTATTATTAGGGTAAGCCATTCCAAATGCCCCTCTATCATTTAGGTTATTCTTCAGTGCACCTTCCTGGTATATCATTAAGTCACAAATGCATTTTTGTTGCAGTATTTTAGGTTGTTTAATAAAGCTACTATGGGCATAATGGCAGGGGATTACAACCAAACCACAGAGGAATTTTGCTGATAATTACAGATGTAAAAGCAAACATGCTCTCAGCAGCTGTTTCATCTTCTATTTAAATTTCAGTTTATCAAATAAAAAGTAAGCTATTGAGGTCTCATGATGATGAAAGTGTATATATATATATATATATATATATATATATATATATATATATATATATTGTGTGTGTGTGTGTGTGTGTGTTTGTTTTTTTTTTATAAAGAGTAGAGCACA
>VUQK01010591.1:120791-133284 GCA_015106715.1 Bujurquina vittata | reverse complement strand
AACCAAAAAAAAAAAAAACAACAACACACTGCCTGGAGCACATTTGACAATGTCTAAGACCCAGCTGTTAAAAATAACAAAAACTGTCATCACAAAAGTATGTAGACTGATTAACACATACAGTTTTTGCATTTACAAGCTGTCATCAAGTTACATGTGCAAGAGGGGGAGGAGGAGACCCGTGTAGTGACACAAAGGGCAGAGCAAGAAAAACAGCAGAGGAACAACAGTAGAGACATTGGCCTTAATAAGTGCACATTCAACAAATGGTCCTATGGCATGGCCACATTATTGAACAGCCAATAGATGATGTTCTATCCCAGGAAGAGCACATGGAGCATGCTTTTATTGTGGGAACACCAGGCCCATGTGTGACCTGACCGCACCTACAGTTATACCTACAGACAAACACAACCTGCCAGCCCAGCAGCTGAAACACAGGCCCCAGCCTGTGCAGCCAGATTCTCCTTGTAAGTGATGATGAGAATTAATATATTTATCCTATATTTGGATGATGGAGTAGTTAAGCTGATGTTTGTTAAACGTACTGGCTTATCTATCTCTCGACTGTCTGACCACATCAGTATGGAGTGGCCAGCAGGCCGCGTGTGGTAATATGCGACTGTGCCCGTGAATTGCATCAGTTCTTTTTGTTGTTGGCTTAGAGGATCCAACCTGGTTGATGCAATCATCCTTTTGTGGAGGTGGTAATTGCATCCAGCTTGGCGATACTATTGATGCATGTAACACCTTTGAGTTTTGCTTATCATAGAATTTAAAAAATAAAAAGCATTTCTACATGTTCAAAAGGTTAAAATATTGACTTTTATTTTAGGTCTTTAAGACACTATTTCTTTCACTCACAAACGTTTTATATCACTTGTTCCCATTCCCACTTTCTGCCCTTACCATGTGTTTTTACAGTGTTGCTCTATATGCTGTTACGTGCTGTAACTGAATAAATGCTGAGACCAACAGCTGCTCCCTGAAGGTCACCCAAACCTGTCTCAAAACAGACACATTTACACATACACACAAAAATGTACATAAAAGCTCATATCTTCCCTGGAAAGGTTCAGATTTCATATGCTCCACCTACAACAGATGCACAACTACTGAAAACGCACAGAGCCCAGTTGCTCCTACACAATATCCACTTACTGTGTTGTGCTCTGCACGGCTTGATTGTTGGAATCCATGCATTATTCATATATGCGACCTTGAGTCCTCTTGAAAAGTTGTCCTTTGCTTGAGTGTTTGTTTGCTTGTATCATTAACACATCACTCCACTGGGAAAGGAAACAGCACCCTAGGTCTCTTAGTATTAGCAACTCAGCTGCCCACATGGATGTCACACAACCGTAATTAGCAGAGAGAGGAGCAGCCTCTGGCAGTGCTCATTGTTAAAGTCAATGGAACAGCCAGGACAATATATCTGTTTGTTTTTGTTGTTGTTGTGTCTCATTATTTCTTGACCAGAAACAAAAATGACCATGGCAATAAGTCGGCATAATGCATACTGTATCACACACCCATTGACTGACTATATTTGGAGGATTCTAACAACCAGGAACACTGTAAGAGCCTTGCAAAAGTAAAAAAATAAATAAAATAAAAATATGGACAAATCATGTAGAAATGTCTGTAAAATGTTGATTATGGTGGTACTTGTAGACTGTGAAATTTTCCACTTATGAAAAGACTTATTTCCGATCTTTCCAAAGGCACATTATCTATAATACAGGTACATAAACAGAAAGTTGGTAGAGGAGTGGGAAACTTTTCAATTTCAAGTAGTGAACTGAAAGTGAATCTGTAGTGCTAGTGACGGATGGAATGAAATTATTTGTTGAGCAGAGAGTTCAGATTGGGTCGGGGTGGGAAGAAGGGGGGGGGGGCAAACTTGCTGATTCTCATGAATTTAAAAAGGCTACTTTACAGGGTTAATATACATAAATGCCTCCTTAGCAAGCACAGTTTCATAGAACTGTCATGCAGATTTTCCAACATTTTTAAATTCATAGTGGTTGGACATATAGGCTGTTTATATTATCATCTTAACCGCTTCCTCTTGTAGAACAGCATGTATAACAAGATAAGGGAAACTAGTAACAAATGTAACTTCATCATTTTAAATTAGTTAATTTTACCCATGCTGCACTCATGTTTTTCATACTCAGAGTTAAGACACTAAAATATTGAGATTATGAAAATATAGTTGTTCTGTTTTTCTTTTCTTGTGCGTAAGATGGTTTTCTTCATGTTGTTCCAAATACTGTAGTGACTGCACTTCATTTTTGTTAATAAGGAATGTAATAATTGGTCTTAAATGCATTAACTAGGGTTTAGCAATAAAAATTTTACAATTCCACTTCAAACAATACCAATACTGCCAAATAATAAAAGAGCTACTAATCACTCCATCCACACATAATTTAATATTAATATATTGAGCTGAGACGGGCTAACAGAGGAAAGGAGATTAAGACTCTTCCTAGACCACATGGGCATCACACTTTCACACATGCAGAGTGGTGAAGAGTCAAACTGGTGTGCACGGAAAGAGACCAGTGCTGCAACAAAAAGACCCATCACAAATTTGGGCTCTTGGATACTGAAATGCAAAGGGAAAATTTACAATTAGGTTTGGGCACACGCACTTAACAAACAATTTTACTGCTGCTGAAAAAATGCTGAAACACACAATGATTAGCAGCAAAAAGGATGTCCTGCTAGTGGTGAAAGAAAATAATACAAATGATAATAAAGACATTTCAAAACTTAGGAAATGTGAAGGACATCACTTAGACCACTCTAACAAATCATTTGAATAAAAAAAATACACATAAATTTGCAATTTGCAATTTGCAACACACTGACACGTGCACATTTTAGAAACAGAACCAAAAATAAAAGAGAACTCAATTTCAGTATCATCTTACAAATCCTAACCAGATGTCTTAACCAGTTAGTCGCTGTGTAGTAACGTGGCTTCTTTTCTCACCACTGAGACATTTGTACAGGTTTTTTTTTTAAGACTCCTTCTCACACTGACCTCCAGTCAGGGCCTGCATTTTAGCAGTGTCACAGTTTCTTGCAAGGGGAGCAGCCTTGTCTGTCTGCGAGAGCGTCTGGGGCGGTAGGTTAGAGAAGGTCTGACTCCCTTCCAAGGACTGTCCCTTGGAGGCTCTGGCTGGCGCTGCTACAAGGTCAACCTGCTGTTGGCTGCATGTCCCTGGGCTAAGTGCTCTGTTCTGTGTCACTGTGGGAAGAGGAGATGAGGGTCTGCTTGAAGTTTGAAAGTATCAATCTTCTGACACAATGTCACATCTAGAGAGAGAACATTACAAAAGAAGAATAAAAGAATACCTTTTTTCTTATACCTGAAAATTGATAAGGACAGAAAGCAAAAGATTCACCCCAGTCCATCAAAATGCTCATTACTGCAGCGCAGGAAAATACTAAGGCTGAATCAGATTAATTGCCAATCTATGTAGACGAAAGATACTGTAGTACACTGGCGCCTGCAATCACTACCTCAACAGACATTCTCATTTTCAGTCATTAATACTGAACTGCATTTTATGGCCTTTTAATATTTCTTCATAATATTTATTAACATGACATTACTGCCGTTTAATGAAAATGTTGTTGCTTAATTGTTTTGATACGGACTCGTGCTGTGCACCAGCTTGTGCTTAGAACTTATGCGAGGAAGCAGCATGATTTCATTATCTTCTGTTCTTTGAATCGTTTAGCTTAATCTTGTTTGTTTAGCATGTTTTGATTTACATTTCATTTGGATTAGGTGTTTGTTAAGGTAGATTGAGGCAACCCAAAAATGAGCAAAGAGCAAGTCCAAAAGCAGTAAAAAAAAGAGTAACACAGGTCAGGTGAAACTAGGGGAGTATTAACAGCCATCTTGACAGAGGAGAAAAAGAAGGGCTAAAAATACAAGAATCAAGGGGAATGAGACACAGGTGAATGCACTGAGGGCAGGGTTTATAATTATAAAGGAAGAAAAAAATCTGAAAGTAAAACTAGAGTGGGACAACATGAAACTAACCTTCAAAGTAAAACAGGAAGTGAGCTAAAAGCAGCGCAACACACATTTATTAAGCTTATCTTTAAAATACTGAACACAGAGAGAAAAAACATGAATACCAGACACTAATGATTAGGAAACTAATGGGGAAAAAAACCACTAGGGGAACTAAAACTGCAAAAAATAATAAAAAGGTTGGTAAAACTGAAAGTCAATATTAAAAATAGACACAAAGTAAAAAGAGAAGGGTGTACTACAAAACAAGATTAATGGGTTAGCAAGCTATGTTGAGCTTAAAGTCTCTTCAGTGTCACCAAAGTGGCTCTTTTTTACCTGACTAAATCACCATGGTAACTTATGCTGAACACATAACCTGGTCGGGAATAGGTAATCTATAGTTTTGGTTTAAAATAGGCTGGAAGCACCACATTTTCAGTGATTCTTTTATTTACAACATGTTTTAAGTGCGATATAGATTCTCCGCTGTTAAGATGGACCTTATTAGCATCACAAATTTGGGCCAGCTGTAAAGTTTTAGCAGCCCAATCTGCATTGCAGTGTCACTGGAATTAACATGCATTCAGCTGGTGATGCACAAAATGTATGAACGTATTTATGTTTGATTCTAATGGGCTGCTAAGTCTCTTTTACCCTGCTTTAAAAAAAACTTGGAGCTACTAAAACACAAGACACACAAATAATACACAATCAATAAAATTAATTTCACTTTAATCTACCAACAAATGGAAATGATTTCCAGTCTCCTTTATTAGTTTACTGGATGCCAGCTTTGCACGTTTTAATGGATCCAGTTGAAAGTTTCATGGCGCTAATGTTCAGCCACCACAAATAAACAGAAGCAGCACAAAGTACGGATTCAGTGTTAATATAATTAACTTGAATTAAAATGTTTATTTTACTGCTCTGTGCACTGAATCACCAGATTAACGATTTTATGAAACTTTAATCTCTCACTTTATTTGTAACATTGTTGCAGTTTACTGGGTGGTACTTATAGGAGGTCATAAGTGGTGCAGTGGGTAGGCGCTCGCCTTTCAGCCGGAAGGTTGCAGGTTCGAGCCCTGTCCCTGCGTTGCGTTGTGTCCTTGGGCAAGACACTTAAACCACATTGCCTAACGGTAGCGCCGGTCTCTGGCTGCATGACCGCAGATGCTTGTCTCTGGATGAGTGATCTGAAACCCTCATTTCGTTGTGTGCCTTGTGTGCACAATGACAATGAGTTCAATTGTCAATTTTATCATCATATAAAATTTTTTTATTTTTATATGATGCCTAAAAAACGCCCCTTTTTATGTAAGCGCGCAAAAAACCTGAAGCAGAAAGACTAGCTTAACAGAGAAATCTGATAACCACCTTCATGATATCTGCTGTCACCGGGGGCTAAAGTGTGATTTGGGAGGAGAATCCCAAGATCAGTGTATCTGTGCAGTGTGGGGGAAAGAAATACTTAGAAATAAGTCGCATAATTTTTTTCATGAGCTCCAGTAGCTTTTTCTTTGCGTATAGGCTGTGATCAGCTGACCAGTGCTGCTTACTCCAATATTGACTGCTCTTAGTGGAATTAGCCAACTGAATTCAACAAGATAAAATTAAGTTTTTTTTCCCCTCACCATGGCAAACACAGTAACTGCATATTTAGCTCACAGCCACATTTTGTGACAAACTGTGCAGAAACAGTTTGATATTTGTTGAGCTTTTTGAAAAGTTGCTTTTGAAATTACCTGCCACTTCTGCAGTGCTAGCTAGCTGCTCAAGTGCCCCAACCGCAACTTTACAACTGCATCATGAATGCATCACAGTGATGAGAAGGCGTCAGGACGCCCTGCAGGTGTAAGTGGGAGGTGAGATGTCATTATTAATTTTTTTTATTACTGAGCAAGTATCCCCATGTTGTCACTGGAAGCAACATTAGGCTCCAGCACATCAAAACATTAACTAATTCAGTAGTACTGTGCTTTAACTGGCATGTTGGATTTAATTACTTGTTGACTGAAGGTGCCAGAATGCCAAAAAGTGATAGTCTGCCAAAAAATGTGATTTCTGGTATTTGTCCAAAAACTGCATATTGGATTTTCATGTACAGTTAAATGAAAAGAAATAGTTTTTACACCCGGTCTTTCAAAACTTAGAAACAATTTTCTCTATCTCAAAGATATGAAAACTGTTTAAAAAACCATTTTGTCCTTTACAGACTTATATAATTTTGTTTTATGCTAAATGACTGCCTGAAGGTAAGATGGAAATCACTTTTATAAAGTCCCTGTTGTCTTTTCGAGTAGTTGCTAGGTCAACGTGTCTGTGTTAAACAGAATAGCAGTGATTTTGAATGGTAAAGAAAGAACAAAGTAAATCAACACATGAAACAGAGAAGTCAAAAATGATGTGGCATATTGCTGTTAGAGAAGATAATTTGTGCAAAGCAATTCAGCTTGTTTTGCTATAATTGTATTCACAATTATAGCAAAAAAAAAAACAAGAGGGAGGGATTATTGTCAAGCGCTTTGTGCTTTTCTTTGCCTCACCTGCTCTCCACCAACACAAAGTCACATTGAGAGGGAGGGTGGAAATCATGCAGTAAGATTTAATCAGTCAGTCTTTGTCCACCTTTCTGTGTGTGTGTGTGTTTTTTTTTTGTTATGCAGCAAATGATTTATATATATATTGGTGGGACACTGACACAGACTCTGCAGTTTGTCACACTGGAGACAGAAGCCACAGAGGAGCGCTTCCTTAGAGGTTTCTGATAAATGACCTAATATCATTTCTGTTTTTAGGCAGCGATCCCATTATATATATATATATATGATCCATAAGTATATTTCTTTATTGACACTTTTTGGACAAAACACACACTTTGTCTCAAATGGCAAAGAGTTTAAGGGAATCAAAAAACCCCCCAAACTTTATAAATGCTTTAAAAAGTTGAATTTATAGAAGTAGGACAGCTTTAGTTGCCACAACATGACAACACCATTACAAAGCTTTCAAGTGACTGCAGGTTGACAAGGTAATGTGACTCAAAAGAAGTCAAACAAAATTGCATTTCTTTTACTCTCAAAAATAACCCCCAGAGACTGGCACATCTGACTGCGGCAGAAAAGCACAGATTGCAGCTGTGTGTCCGTGACGTTATTCGGTACAGCATCTCTAAAAATCCAACTTTAAAGCAACACAAATCCCCACCTGAGACTGGAACCGTGGCTCAGCAGATGATTTCAGAATTAGTATAAAACATATGATAACATGATACTAGGTCAAGGTTTTCTTTCAAATCATCTGACAGCTTTAATGAGTGAAGACATTTTACGTCACCTCCATCAACTCCACTTGATACAATTTACAGCACTGTGCAAACGTCTTGACCCACTTCTCATTTCTTAATATTTTACTAGAAAAATGGGAAATAGGTGCAGCGATTTATGGAAGTTGCCAACATATATGGAAATACATCATATACAGTTAGGCAAAATTCTAACAAGCATGAAAGTCAGTATTTGCCATGACCACCTTTATTCTTCAACACAGCCTGAACTCTCTTAGGAAGCTTTTTTGGCTTCAGGAACAGTTCTCTCTCGCTTCTTTCAGGACATTCAAAGCTCTTTTTTTATGTTGGCAGCTTTTTGTTCCACACTGTTTAAAAAATGTTTGTATTATTGTATTCTCCAAGTACATGAACATGTATTATTAAAATCACTATCTGCATAATTGGACAAGCTATAAGTAATGGCATCAAAAATACCACCACTAACTAGCGCTACACTCAACACAGGAACTATGTTGTGTTTCTACGTCTAAATTGATCTTTTCTTTTTATTTGGCTGAAACATACAGGTTTGGTTTGAGTCTTTTAGCACACATAAGGCTTTTTTCCTCATTTTCAAATTACTCTGAAGAAAGCCTTTAAAAATCAGCTGGAGACACCAACTCTTGAAGTTAGCATTAATTTAATTAGCCAGATAGTTACAGCTACTAAAAACTCTGTCTGTGTGCAGTCAATTTAATGGGCCACTCTCTCAGCCACAAACTAAAACTGTGTACCTATGAAATCAAAGACCCATTGATTTGAAAATTAGCACGAGTTTACCATCATAAATCATTGCTTGAGAAAACAAACCTTGGCAAGTATATCAACGGTAAAAGCAAACTATCAGTGGGTATTGTTGACTTTTTTTTTCATACAAAGGCATAAGTAATCAAATTAACACACTCTGCTCAGTAAGTTCTACTTCTGTGTGAACAGCAGCACAGGATCTTTAATATCTGTTGTCACAAACAAAGCCATCTTATACATCAGTGTGGCTCCTGTAGCCTCTGCAGATCCACTGACAAGCAATTGTATAGTATAGAGCGTTGAAAAGCTGTACTGACTGTAAGCTTCACATATGATTGAACGCATCAGCTTCAGTGCATCAAGCTTTCTAGAAACAAGAGGTAAGTTTGCAGAATATGAATTAGAAGTATTCATTTTTAACTGTAGCTTATAACAAACTTGTTTACAAAATATTGGCTGATGTAGAGATTTAAATTAATCCTGTCATGTTTTCAATTACACAGCATGCTCAAGTTTTCGTACTTGGTCTGTTCCCACAAATAAGGTTTCTCCATGAGCAAGTCAATACTGAGGCAGTTAAAATGTGTGAAATTGAATAGTTTCATCTCATTTGTGGGAGCAGAGTGTTTAGAGATCAAAGTGTAAATTTGGGGAAATGAAATCTGTACTGATGGTACTTTTTCCCCCAATCACACTTACATTACCTTAAGGTAATGGGATGATAAGAAAATATTCATACTTTGAAATTTTGACCAGATCCATTCCCTACTGTGTTGCTGCACACACTGATCTGTCTTTTTCTTCATCACTTCATTTTCACTTTTGTACTTGTAAGCTCTGCTATCTTTTTCTGACAGCTCATACAGACATACATATATCCCAGGGGAGATTACTTGCACACTGTTGGTACTACTAATTCTAATCAGCTGAGGAAGTATATAGTGTAGACATTTTTTCTCAGATCTGCAGGAATATAAGCATAAAAACGATGTATTTATGCCAAAGTGCATCAACATACTTCCATCTGGTCACTCATATATGACCTACATTGTAATGACATGCTACAAGGCTCCCTACATCCTGTCCTCCAAACACACACTCACACACGCACACTCCTCACCTCCCTTCCTCCCCTGACCCAACCTGTCGGATTTGAACCATCCCAAGGTATTTAGCAGAGTTTGCCCCAGCTGAACCCTTGCCCACCTCACAGCTCCTCAGGGGCATTTCTCATGCCTTAGCCTGATCTCCAGTACTCCAGCTGGGGCTGACACCCTCAGGGGATGATGGGTGAAAGTGGAGTACAGACAAGGGGTGGAGACTCTTCTTCCAGACAACAGCCGTGTGAAAAGCTCTAGACTATGTTAGGATGGCCGGAGGGCACAAGTGATACATGCATACAAGCACACACGTCACAATCATCTCTGCTGATCCATACAAACCCTCATGTATGTGTTGATCTAAAGTGAATTTGCACAGGACAATTTAAATGTCACCCAAACATGTTTATTTTTGTTTTTGCTGCCTTCTTCTTCTTCTTCTTTGCTAAATATGATCACAGATTCAATAGAAGGCTGAACTCTTTATCAAAACCTCCTCCAGTAATTGAAGCGATACACAGAACTATACAGAGTAACAGGGTTAGTGAGAGCGTTGTGTGTGTTTGTGGGTTGGTGGTGGTGGTAGTAGTGGGGGCATTTGAGTCATTGTAATGCTTGGTTTCAGTTTCCTGCAGGTAGTTAATGATTACACTAGGTCTTGCTCCCTTATAGGACATGAAAGAGATGTGCACAGTGCCCTGTTGTGTACAAGGACTGCATTGTTTACATGGAGAAAACAATTAAACAGTTTTGTTTTGTTTTTTGCTTAAAGACCACAAACTAAATATACAGAGGCAGACAAGGGATTTAATGCCTATACCTTTGCTAGCCTTGCTATAAACTTTGAAATGAAAGCGTCAGGAGTTAGTCTGCACTTTGAAGTTTAATCTGTGCTATTGATAATGATGTGAAGCTTTGTGCTCTGAGGGATCAGTGTTTTTTATTTTATAGGCGATAATCTCTACTCCTCATAATCAGCCCGGCATTTTCTCTTTATCAGCACAAGGAAAGGCTATTCAATCCTCGTCTCAAGGGCTGTGTTGTTATCCTGTTGGTCTATGAGAGTGATATAGTAAGAGCACGTTTGTGTTCTCTGTTTGTGTGAGGGTGCAGCACAACAGCCAGCAGGCCTACAGAGAGAAAATCAGGACCATGGACAGAGCCAGATGAGGAGCAGGCTGGGCGCTACGGGGAACCACTTCCATGTGCAATTCCTACATTTCTGGAGATAAGAGGGGGAGACTAATCGACTAATCACTGCTACACTATCGAGACTCAGGCAAGTCTGGTGGGAAATAGAGTAGTGAGAAAGTTATATAATGAGCCAAATGTTCTCAAATGCACTATTCTCACTTTAAATCTGAAAAGGGCTGGACAGAAAAGAAAACTAGCCCTCCTATAACTAAATAGTTTGCAGATCATCTGATTATACTGGTTGTGCAATTTTTCTAAACAAATTGTATAATTCTTTATTTGCATTTAACCTTCCTTTTTAGGCAATTTTCCAACAACTGCGATATTTATTTCATTTTATCTATTTATTTATTTTTCTCTTTAACCTTGTACTTTTAATTTTTCTCTTGCACTCAAATTTTTGTTAGCATAATTTTGCACTGTGACCTTCGATTTTGTGTGCACTTTATCTCTTTGTATTGAAAATTTTTAGTTATTCCTTTAATCCATTTTCGCAAACATTCTTCCACAGACAGAATCAAGATGCATCTGCAGTAATGCTGACACTGTATGGGCGTTCTGGCTGTACACTGATCTAGGCTTATATACCTTTTTATTCATCACTTATGCCCATGGTCTGTGACCGGGTACAAGAAGAGACAACAACTATGTAAGTGCTGACTTTGGAGACAGAGGTCTGGGCCGCTCTGCGTAAACTGCTGCCATAGCCAGTAGCAAAAAGTGAATTTATGGATATTAATGTTTATAGTTTAATTATTAACTTTGAAAAAATGAATCGCATTATCATCGTAACATTTTAATTTTATTTCTGTACAAACTTTATTAACTTACACCAGTACCTTAAACATTTTAGTTTAAAATCAGGTTTCGTCCCCAGTTCTGTCATTTTTTAACATCATTATAATCGACATATAAAAAGTTATGCGTCATATTACTCCACGGTATCTGCATACACTCTTCAAAATAATCATATTCCATGGCCTTGTCTATTAGCATCTACTTTCACATCATACATCATGCAGCTGATCTGTTGATACTACAGAAATATTGATTAGTGCTGCTTTAAAATGACAGTATGCCGGTGTGATGTAGACACATGCACTTAAATATCTAAATTTATGTATGTTCCATTTTTGTGAAGATGAAATTTGTCTGAGCGTTTAGGGTTATTTTCTTGACCTCATAATGATAACCAGCAGCATGTCTCCTCCATAATAGGCAGAGTGATTGCACCCTCAATTTCTCTTCAGTGCTTTTACCCAGATGCAGCAGAAGGACAGCATGGCACTTACACATGCAGCTGCTAAAAGCTGCCCCCCATTGACTCTCACCTCTGGGTAACACAGATAAATAGCCAGCTTTAGTCTCAGTGGGAAATAATTGAGTATCTAAGTATGTTTGTGTGTACATCTAATAGTACAACCGTTGTGCAAGATGATATTCTCTCTCTTATTTAAAGGTAAAATCTCATTTTAATATACGTGTTATCAAAGAGCTGAAAAATATTAGCATTTTAAGGGCAATCTTGACCTGCTTTTAACACTTATGACTGTTATAATTAATCGCAGAAGATTTGTGGTTGAAAAAAAAAACAAAAAACTCCACCAGTCAGGATTATCATCATTATTCAAAGCCTGAAGCAATTTGAGGCAAATAAGTGACGTTTCAAAGCTGGTGCGTACTGTGTTCACCTGAGGAATCTGTAGCCGTCGGCTTGACTTCTAAATCAAGAGATGCCTTCAGCAATGATAATCTCTGCATGCTCTGAACTAAAGACCAGACTACTGAGCTCGTCTGTTTTAACTGAACAGTGACTACTTCTCTGTTTTATCATGAGAGATAAGTGAATAAGTGAATGAACTGGGAATCACTGTTTATTTTTACAAGATATGCGTGCTTGGGGAGGAAGCAAGAAGATTGTAGTCATCTATTTCTGAGATTATTATTTTCTCTAAGGTTTTCCGCTGTGCACACAATTAATATGTTCATTGCTCAAACACCCAAATTATTATTTGTTTATTTGTTTTTTGTTGACTGCACACTATCCCCCCCCCCCCCCCCCCCCCCACCCTGCCCCCTTTT
>VUQK01010591.1:106799-120771 GCA_015106715.1 Bujurquina vittata | reverse complement strand
CCCACCCCCCCCCCCCCCCCCCCCCAGAGTCACACTGGCCCCATGTTAATTATTTTGTCAACCCTCATATCTCTTTTAATTGTTGTGAGTTTGTTTATCCTGGAGATCAAATTGAGCTTGGGGAGACTGAGGGTGGCTGCCAACACAGATCAGCCAGGAAGACAGATGAATGCATATCAAACAGTCTGACAATGGCAGCCACTGTGAGACACACTGACAGTATTACTGACTTTAATGGATATATGGACAGTGCGATCACATTCATGCACCTAATATAGGCCTATTCAAGAGCTTTTTACAAGTTTCAGACATGCAGAAATGATAAGACAGCTGCTCATCAAGAGCAG
This sequence comes from Bujurquina vittata, assembly GCA_015106715.1. Classification (NCBI taxonomy): domain Eukaryota; kingdom Metazoa; phylum Chordata; class Actinopteri; order Cichliformes; family Cichlidae; genus Bujurquina; species Bujurquina vittata. The sequence goes on along the minus strand of VUQK01010591.1, from coordinate 120,424 downwards.
CCACTATCTGCCTTGCATTACATTTAAAAGCTTAAAGTGCTGTGGGCTATAAAACTGTTATTTCTGTAAGGGCAAATGAAATGAACTGGGTGCCTAAAAATCATCTTTTGTCTGAAAGACAGGAAGAATCACATTATTTTAACCAAAGTACAGTATTATACATTTAAATGTAAATGTAGCTTACATTCAGAATGGTAATTGTGCTGCTGTGTCAGATTTTTAGTTTAAATTGGGGGTGGAGTTGGAATTATGGTGTTTCTGTTAACATAGCAAGGGCCTTGTCAACATTTATTTAGATTTTTTTAAGTGGTAATTTTGTATATTCTGTTGTGCAGTCCAAAATCCTGTTTGCAGTTCTCTTTCATTTACAGTACTGTGCAAAGGTCTTATATTTAAAATGGGAAATAAATGCATTGAGTTATCGAAACGTGCAAACATCAGTGGAAATGGATTCAAGGGGAAAAAATAAAGTTTTGATGAGCTTCAAAGTCAATATTTGGTAAGACCAGCTTTATTTTTCAACACAGTTTTAACTCTCTTAGGCAAGCTTTCCTTAATTTCTTAAAAAAAAAAAACTTTGTTCTTCAGGTTTCTTGAAGGACATTCAAAACTCTTCTTCATATGTTGGCTGCCTGTTGTTCTGTTCACCTGTTCTCTGTCAAGATGATCGCACACTGCTTCAATCGTGTTAGCTTCCAGGCTCTGCGGAGGCCAATCCATGACTGGTAGTGTTCCCATTGCATGTTTTTCTCTCCAAGATTGCTTTTACTGAATTGACAGCATGTTTGGGATCATTGTCATGCTGAAAAATGAAGCTGCTTCAAATGCTTTCCAGATGGAATTGCAGGCAAGATCAAAATCTACTTTTTTGCGTTCATAATTCCATCAGTTTTGACACGACCACTAACACCACTGGCTGAAATGCAGCCTAAGACCCTGGCAGACCCTCCACCATGTTTTAAGTGGCTATTGACACTTAATGCTGTATCTGTGACCTCATCAGTACATATTGATCACAATTTCAAATTTGGTACCATCAATCCATAGACTGGTTGCCACTGATTTTCAGTCCAGTTCCTTTGTAATTTTGCTTATCTAAGCCTCCTCTCCCTGTTTCCTTTCCTTCAGAATTGCTTCTTGACAGCCACTGTTCCACTGAGACCGTCTCTGTTGAGGCTTCTGTGAACATGGATATACCGGGTTTTTGGCTAATATTTCTTTGGCGAAAACATACTTTTTTATGCCTGTCAAACTGTCTTATATTTGGCATTTTTCCGTTATGTGTAGACATGACACTGGTTCATGCCTGGAGTTTTATGCTTGAACGAATCGTAGGTCGGAGATACGTGGCTTAACAAACAACAAAACATTCGTATGGAAATGGTCTCGTACAAGGACTGGACTGAAAATGAGAGAAAAAAAACTTCAACTTCAGAAAGCTTGGAGAACTATTGCTTAAGGTCACTTCAAAAATATACAAGGTCTGGTTCCTTAAAAGCAAAATATAAAGAATTGAGGGTTTCTCAATAATTTAGCACAGTACTGTATGCCACACAAATATTCATTTTTCTGCTGATAACAGTGTTTGCAGGTGAAGTAAAATTATTGTAGTCATCATTTTACTATAGATTAAAATCTAGCTTCATGTTGCAACTCATCCTGATGTGAACCTAAATAAGCTTTATGCTGATGTTCCTCTTTTTCTGTAGGGTTTTTGAAAGTAATGCACTGCAGGTACGAATAACCAATGCAGATATTTGTGCCTGCAGAATTGAAAATCCATCCATCCATCCATCAAAAAAACACTGGTTAGTGGGTTGGATCTCTAGTAACATCCCTGTACAGTAAGTACAGAATTTATGGACATATTTCACAATCATAAGGTTAAGTATTTTTTGCAGCCTTGTATACTGAGGTTGTATATCCAAAATAATCCACTTAAGTATATCTCAAATGTATAAAAAAGTTGAATGCTTTGCATACATTTTTTAAAAAAAATCAATGTTAGCGAGCAGCTGCGGGAAGAAAAAAAGCCATCCTGCTCTCTCTGTGACATTAAATCAGTGATGCAGGCAGTTTTATTGAAACATTTGATAAGTAATGGTGAAGGTAAATAAGGTTACACTTAAAAGATTCAGCGGTGTTTCATTTTTCACTGTTTGGCCATTGACTCAGCATCTCTGGTGGCGCTATCTATTCAGGCTATGGCTGGAATATTTCTTTAAGCTTCCGGAGAAGGTCAGAAAAGTAATTAACCTTGTTCCGTGTGCATCAACAGAGAGACTGAGACAAGAGTGCTAGCTTTCTCTCTCTCTCTCTCTCTCTCGCTGCTATTTTCTCACTCCTTTTCTCGCTAATAAAACACATATGCACACACACTTTCTCTCTCTCACGTGTGCACTTTTCTCTCCTATTTAAATTAATAGAAATAAAGATGATATTAACACATTGTTCCGGGCTCACATGAATTTCCTCTGTACGAGACTGACATATGGACAGACGGGCACTGACATTTAAATAATAGCACTGTAATCACAGGAAGCAGGAGTGGACATTTCGCTGTTTTGCTCTCACTTCTTGTTGGCTCCTCTGTCCATCTCTCTCTTCTACATCCCACCTTTTACTTGGCATTTGTCTGTACAGCAGCTTCACCTTCCCCCACTGCTCTTTCACTCTCCAGAGTTGGACAGTTTCAATTTAAGAAATCCACACAGGTGTTGAGAGGGCTTTAATGGCAGTGGTATTTCTCCCCCATCAGCTGAGTTGACCGCCTGGAGGCTTATTCACGTAGGCTGAGTGATTTCTTGCTGTGCACTTTAATGCTGTAAACCCTCCTCTGACTCTCCCTCACATTACCACTTGTGTTTTCACAAATAAGCTTGTTACATCACATAATGCTCCCCTACCCTTACGCAGCAGGCCATTTATTCTCGAATCAAACTACTGAGCAAGATTTTTCACTTTTTTCTTCCTCAGCTTTCTTTAATTGTATGTGTGGATCTCGGAAGTAAGACCAGGGGTTGCAATGCAAGCTTTCTTTTTAAGGACAAACAGTGGTGGATGTTTGGAAGACTTGATGGTTTGGATAAATGGATATAGCAGTGCTTTTAAAATTATATTATTAAGGATAATGACTATAGTGCCTCTCTGTGAGGTACAAAGACCAGTTTGGTATTTTCACTCCCACAACCAACCAGGTTGTTTATAATGCATGTGTCGCACTGTCATCACATAACGTTTTTGATCACAGAAGATGGATATTCACTTTCACGCATCATTTAACCAGAAGATGACAACTGCGGCTTGCAACGTCAGATGCAACAAATGTCTAAACAAACCTCCTCCAGATGCAGGGATGCTCGCTTACCCAGTGAAATGCATGAAGTTTAAAAATGCAAATTTCAAGCCGTTCAGGGTCGTTTTCTTTGTATGTGTATTTATTCTCTTAAATGTGTTTTGTTTTCATATATTCAGAATGTAAGGCAAAGTGTGCCGATCACAGCAAAATGGGCAGTCAAAAAAACATGTGTTAGAGAGGTAACACTAATGAGGGTTCTTTTGGCATGAGGATTGATAAGAGGCCCTAAATGGTTCTGAATTGTGGGCTAATTAACAGAATCAAGAGCAGTTATTATTACATGTATATTTAGTGCAGTTTTTTGGGGAGAATTGAAGTATTATTTTTTTTATTTATTTATTGCCACTAAATAATTTTTAAGCACTGCACAGTGATCAGAAATGGACTTTACATGTCAGCGCTTGCACTTCCGTGACAACAGAATTGACAACACACAGGTGCGATGATCCAATTTGGTTCCCAATCCACCCTGAGCCGTGCACGGCTTCTCAGTATGTCACTTAGCATAAATAAGCATGAAAACTTCCACTAGGTAAATGAAAGGATTGAGGGTATAAGATTATCATATTTATAATATTTACAAGGATCTCATGAAGAACAATTCCAGAAATATTACTACCGAATGTCATGGTCAAACACGTGCCTGATCATCTACATCAGACTTCAGAAGGTGAGATCAGCGCCTTCTTTTTCCAATTAATGGATTGCAGTCATGCCTTGGGGCTTCTATCTGTGTCATCTTGCTAGAAAGTCTTGGTATACAGGGCATCTCTGAAGAAATGCTATGCTCGTAGATGGTTGGCTTCGCAGCTGATGGGGTAGCCGCTATCATGAACTGATGCAAAGAAGCAGCCACACGTCAGTGTGAAAAGATCAAACCTAACTTGACCATTAGTCACTGCATAAATCACAAGTTAGACATTAAAGGCCATGATATCATAAAATAGGGCTTGCTTACTTCCCTGTTTGCAGGGAATTGCCGAGATATGGGTAAACGTGGAAGATGGGTCAGTGAAATTCAATCTGTGACTGAGTCCTATTGACTAATTTATTTATTTGAGAGCATGTGTGCTGTTGCAGTTTGAGCTTATTTTGATATACAGTAAGTGGCACACCTGGCTGAGTGACATTATGTGAAACAGGGATTTAAGTGTGACATGTTAAAATACCACAATAAAGTAAATAAAATAAAATAACTTTTTGTATTATGTTAAGAAGTTTCCCCTGTGCCTGCAAGAGGAAAGAACAAAAGATGAGACTGAGAACAATATTTTCTAAATGATTTAATTCCATTTTGAATAAAGAGATTAAGAGATTCACCGTTGGGCTTAGGTCACTCAAGTAGTTACAATTCATAATTATTCCATAAATGTTACATTAACAATAGAAATAAATAAACACCCCAAATAGCCCCATCTCAAATTGTTCCACAAATTGCACTCTGCATATACGTTTAGTAAAATATTCATTAAGGCTGGAAGGTCTGGCAAAAATAACGATGGCTTGAATTCCATGTAACTTGGCGTCAAACAAAACACTGTTTTCTAGTTTGACGGTGAAAAAAGGGTTTGTTATGTAATTTTATTTACACTCAGTACTTAAGAGTCTAAGAGGTTGCTGGAAGAAGTCACCGAGGAAACAAATAACAATTTTTGTGGCAATTTTCTTTCTTTCTTTCTTTCTTTCTTTTTTTTGTTGTTGCTCAGGGCCAGAAAAATATCTTAATCTCACCCAACATCTCTTATTGGCTCAATTATTTTTCCACTTGGGAAAAATGCCTGTTTGAATTACCAGGGAAATAAATCTATACACGCTAATTTCCTTTAACAGAGGAGAAAGTTGATTGTAACTCACACTTAATGGACAGGTATGATGACAGCCGTGCACTTTGCCTCATTACGCTGTAAGTTTTTTGCTCTCTGATTAAAATCTGCTGCCTGGATGAGAGAAGGTCATCACGAGATGTAACCTGTCTGTCCCCGTGACGTTATTCTTGGGCCTCTCTTTAATTATTTGTCCCCCACATGGAGACAGAATAATGCTGACAGTAGCTACCTTAATGAAGAAACTGCATCTTCAGCTGTCTGAAGACATTAGACTCATTTGACCTCTCCAGAGTTACCTGCCCACACAAATCATCTTTCAACTTTCAGCTCCAGCAAACGATTCCTTGTTTGTCATTTAGTAGCATGCACCATCAAAGAATTGAAAACAAATCCCATTTTGCAACTTGTGTTGCTTCATCTGTAAATAAAAACTTTAAAATGAGTTTGGGAAACGCACCGCAAAGATTAAAACAAGTGCCATCAAAGGTAGCAGAGCAGCTGTGGATAAGAGGAGATCTTTCATCAGACACTGGCAACAGATACTGAGCCCAATTATACAACATCAGTCAAGATTTGAATCATGTTTTCAATCAGCACCTTTGAAAGATAATCAGAAATGCAGAGCATGTTACCATCGACAAACACCAAAGCCTTCTCAGAGGGACGGGGCCGAGGAGCATGAAATGGGGGGGGGGAAAGTTGAAATTGTTTTCTTGAACTTTCCAGGTGTTCGCTCTGTTTAAAACATTAATATAACCGTTAAAAAACAAACAAACAAAAAGCACACGAAGAACTCTCTTCCGAGGCGTTTCATCGCAAAAATGTATTTCTCCATAAATTCGCAATTCAGGAAATTATTTTCTAATGACTTTAGTACATAATTTATATACAACATCTGTTGTTGGGTGAAGCAAATCACAGATTTCCTTCTCAAAGGGCTCTCCGACTATCACACAGGCAGCGCAGTGCTCCCTTTTCCTGACACATTTTAAATATACTCTGACATCCATAGCAATTCAATTAGCGGCTAAAATATACATTCTTGCACTGTGGCAATAAAAAAGATAAAAAAAAACCTTTAACGTAAAGAAAACATGAAAGGTTTTCTGAAACCTTTCAGCATTATTTATCTCAAACAGTTTACAACAGAAATGCCCTAGTTTCAGTTTTATTTTTGAATAATGAATCCTTCATGACACAGTACTTGGGCATCAATCCAAAAAAACAAATCTATTTGCCAAACTAAATCTAGAATTAATAACGACTGGGGAAAAATGTTGCTGATTTAATGCATTCATATTCATTTTCAGCGGTAACATCCATCAATTGCAAGTTGTTCCATTATGTCTTTTGAGTGAACACCAGAACCAGTATCAATTTTACAACAGTACACTGTAAAAAAAAAAAAATCTTTCTTGGACCCAGAGACAAGAATTGATCAGTTTTATCTAATTGAAAAGAAAATCTAGAGATACAGAGAACGGTCTGTTTAGCAAAAGGCAGTTTAATATAATCTTAGTTGTAACCTCTAAATGGTTAAATGAAAACTGATGCTGATCCACAAAATGAACATTAGTGTGAAGGAGATGGAGAGGAAACAATAGGGAGGCGACAAATGAGACAAGAAGGTGCTGCTGAATTGCCCAGAGTGAGATGTGGCACAGATGGTGGAGAGTGCAGGTAGTGCTGGGGAGCGATGGGAGTGTGTGTGTGTGTGTGTGTGTGTGTGTGTGTAGGAGGTAGGGGGTGTGGTCTAGGGTGGCATCCTGTGTTCTCCAGATGCATAACTCACATGCACCATTATTGCGTTAACACAGCAATTGCTTCACAGACGTCTCCATTTCTGGACTCTTTTCTTATATGGCTGTATATAAAACTGGAGACATTACACATGGAAAATAACCACGTAATAAACAGTGAAATAAATTTCCTCCACGGTGAGAAGGGTTTTTTATTATTGACAGTTTTATTATCTCCTGAGCAAGACCAACCAAAGGTGGCAAACGATAAACCACCTCATTAATTTCAGTGCCATCTCTCAAAATTTTCAAACAACAGACGATTTGAGCGGTAGAGGAAAGGTTGCATGAGCTTCCCTTGCTTGTTGATTTCATGGTAACAATTGGATGCTGGCATCTTTTAGTTTAATGTTGCTTCTTTTCTCTGCCACACCAGTCCTCAGTGTTTGGGCAGCAGTATCTGTTGCCATGCTAAGGTCTGCTGCAGCCTCGTAGGATTGTTCTTGAGACCCTAAGGCTGGTGAGCTGAGGTTATCCAGCTGGAAATAGTCTGCTACAAAAGGAGGCAGAACACAAAATACACCTTGGACTGTGCTGCGCTTTCCATACCTGTAAGAAGAGACCACATGTCCTGACCTTCTTGGCCCTGCTGTGCGGCAGTACACACTGCATACTGTGCGGTGTGACAATACACCTCCAGAGAAAACCCAGCAGATGCATGGCCTCTTCGTCTCCACAGCTGGAGTCAGTAATCTGACAGCCATGTCTGTAAATCACATCTCCACACCAATTCTTCACATTGCAAGGGGAAGAGCACACTTTTCTTTCACTGGCTTTTCTTAATTTCATCAAGGGGAAGCAAGGCACAAAAGCCTAGCTAACAGATTTTAAACATTATCTTTAATAGAGGAACCCTAATGTTAAATGCTTTAACATGCAGACAGAAGATGGTGCATCACTGAAGGCTTAAAGGCTTTCAATATCACTTGAGAAGTGCTGATTTGAACAGGGAAATTCTGAGCCTAAATCTGTCTAACTGGATGAATGAAGCATTGTGTGTTTATAAATAGTAGTCTGAGGTCAAAAAAACCTGAGAACTTTAAAATTACCTGCTCAGTGTTTTAAATTATTTTTGAACCTGGGCTCTGTACCAGCAGATATTGGCAAAAGAGGGGAGATAATGGCAATAAAAAAGAGAACAAGAACTCATCAAAAGCTTGATTGCATTTCAATAAAAATAAATCATGTCATTTCAATTCCATTGTTTAATGTTTTCTTGGGAATAACAAAATTGACTGCAACAAGAAAATGAGATTCACTTCAGGAAGAAGAAAATGTGGCAAAAAAAAAACCCCAACAACAAATAACAAGAGATGGACTGTAAATAAGAACCATTCCAGGGACACAGAGGGGTGTCTTTTATACAAAGAGCACTCTAGCTGAACAGAGGAGTGGTTTGAAACAGAGGGATTGCACGCGTTGCCAGGCTCCAGCTCAACAGAGACGTGTCTGCAAGTGAGGCGCTCACGCTGACTGTGCCATGTAAACACATAAGTACTATACGTGAGAGGCTGAAAGTGCAGTCACAAAGATGGTCTGAGTCCAGCGGAAAGCAATTTATTTTTACCTCTGTACACATACGTTAAGAAATGTGTATTTAAACAGGGAGGCATACCAATTCATAGGTTTTGCAGTTTGTCAAGTGGTCAGAGTGCCCACATTGGCTTATTTCTTTAGTCCTGAGCTACCAAGAAGGGACATGGAGCCAAAGCAATATTTCCTTGTTCCAAATCCATCCCCCAAATCCCTGTAGCTACAAGGATCAAGGGTTTGAGGTGACATTACAGTCTGGGAGTTGCCTGTGTTCCAGTCATCCTGTTTGGCTGTGGCATTTTCTGTGATTGTTCTGATTTTGAACAGGGCATAGTTTTAGAAATCTGCCTGGCTCATAGTTTCCAAATCTTATGTGACTGCACGTTGTTTCGTGATCGTCTAAATTATTGTGGCACAAACCTCTTCAGCAGGAAGGAAGTAAACTTCCCTGATTACTGTCAGTAGTTATATTAATACAGGTTCAATACTGAACTACAGCATGAACTGAATAGGGAGGTGGTCAGACCCACTGGACACTGACTGGTGACCAGAATTCAGACGTGGGTCTTGTATTCTTGAGAGAGGTTGGGAAAAGTTTTTTTTTATTTTTTAGTACAGCCACTACAGCCAAGACTATCCCCTAACCCTGATCTTAATAAAAATGGATGCTTAAACATAACCACAAGCAACGTGGACATGATACAGCAGAAACTGAGTTTAGTGAACACATGTACAGTAGGTCTTGGTATCCAAGAGTGGCGGCTGGTCCACTGAGGCAGAGGAAGCCACTCGACCGCTATCTTTTGAAATACACAAAGGAGATCCAAATATTTAAAGAAAAAAACAAAACAATGACTGGCTGAAAAGAAAAGTTAACCAAATCTCACTATCTTTTAGAAAACACAAAGAATCTATTATTGAAATTCTGATGGCAAGAAGTAGCAGGTTAGCTTGTGTGAATGTTGGGGGTCAGAAAGGAGAGGCAAAGAGGAGGCTGGAGAGCTTGGCATTGATGGCACCGTCTTGGACGTCACTGCCTCAACTGTCTGGACTGAGCCCAGCTCTGTTCACCTGGCGCTGGCACTCGGTATAGACAGCTGACTGCTGTGCAGGTTACGGCATGTAGGAGGAGGAGTTTATTTATGTTTTTATCTTACTTACTGGACTTCTCCTACCCCTACGATGTCCAAAGAACACAGACAGCGGCTGCTTCTGTCCATCACTTAAAAAGCATGTTACAGGTCTCATTGTAACAGCCAATTATAACTCATAATGCACTGAATGTTTGATGACTTCAGGTAACATAATAACGACTGTAACGGCACATTGGAGAGTTGTGTGTTGTACAGTAAATCATTTGTTACACACCAGCTGTCTTATGAGAGGGGGCAGAATATCTTTAAAGTCTGAGCCATTCACTAAAGTCAAAAATATATTTTGTGTCATGTTCTTATTTTTCCAGTCTACCCCCTCAAGTTATTATCTGCAGTAGTTATTATGGTGTCATTACTGTGCACATGGACGTTTGCAATAAAGAGCACGACCCCTCGAAACATTAGTAACTAAGGAAACAGTTGGGGGTATTATTTTGGTGTTGCTGGGCTTCTGTCGTCACAGAAGTGATGTTTCCTCTCAAATAAATGAAGGGTGCCGTCTCCCCCTCCGGCCATTTAAATAGCCACTTCATCCAAATGACCCAAACTGACTAAATACTGAAAGCTGACAGGTTTCAAACACTTCATTGCCATCCACAGCCAGCAGTTCTTGCTTTGAAGAAATCCTCTAAGCTATTGTTTTTTGTTTATAAAAAAAAGCGAAGCAGTCAAATAATGTAAAATGCCATGGCTAGTATCCATAATCTTTTGAAAGGGATTTCTGCATTTGGAGGTTGTACAGTATTTCTGAACGTATGAGAATTCACTCTTGGGTTCTTTGTCCTCAGGGGACACCGTGTAAGTTTACTTCAACCTGGAATAAAACCCATTGCTTTGGCTTTTGTGGCTGTTGTGGTCACGCTAACCTTGCACAAAATGAAGTGGAGAAATACTGAAGCATCAAAGTGGGAAGGAAACATGAAGGAATGAAACTACAGTTTGAAACCCCAACTTTATTTCACTGCCTTAGAACCCCACCTTTGTCATTTTGTCCCCACCTGTCGTTGCTAATGTACTTTGGTTGACATCAGTCGCTGTCAGTTTTTCTTTGTCTGTGCACGTCAGATCTAATCAGTCTCAGTGAGCCTAGTGGAGCATCCTAACATATCCTGATATCAGATAGAATTGTCAACTCGTTACACTCTGTTTCCATCTTCAGTCTGACTGCCCTCACGCTTAACTGATCTTCATGGAGAAGGGGATTTGAATTTTTCCTAGCCAACTGACTAAGAAATATCACATATCCGTCTGAATCTAATGTTATTTTAAGTTGACACTTGTGCATAGTCATGCCAGCTTGCTGGTTTTGCTGGGCGTGCAGGCTCAAGTAAAAGCAGGGTGCCCAGGTTTCTCAATTTGTCTTTTGCTAGCAGCGCTTCTGAGTGCTGAAAACAAGCAACCACCGGCCATTTAAAACATCCCTGTGGTGGCGCACAGCTTGACAATGGCATTGATCCCAGCCATGGTTGCTGATTGTCTGCTTTTTATTCCTGCTATGGTGCTCGTTGGACCAATTGTTTTTTGACAGAGAAACCTCATGTCAAGACGACAGTCGCATCAGTAAACTCAGGATTTAAAGATCTGGAAAAATCCTGATAATAAGATGCCTAATACTGGATCCATTCAGCCTTCTTTCCTTGTTTAGGCTCCCAGTATTTTTCTTAAGTTACATTTGAATGTACTGTATGCAACTTCCAACACAGTAAACCCAAAGGCATCACAAATATTTTTTAGAAGCCACTGTCTCAGGATGTAATCTGCCTTCGAGGTAACAAAACTTATTGTAGAAGACATTTGACGTCTGTGTTGTTGTGATTTTTTTCACTTCCTCCCTCATTTCCCCCTCCGGTAAACAGGCTCTGACTCAAGCTACACTGAGCTTCATGGCTGCCAACTAGCCTAAGGGAGGACAAGGAACATATTGCTCTCCATGCATAACACTTCCAGGATTAAACATTAATTCACAGGGCTCTGAAACTTTAATATCTGGGCACATGTAAGAGAGCACACAACAACTGATTTGTCAGATATTAGCTTATTTGAAGAGTACATAAATATTCTTTGTGGCCATGATGTTAAACACTCACTGTCGTAATGACAGTAGCATGATGGCAGATTTGTTTGTTTGTCTTTAATTAGTGTAATAAAGTTGAATAAACAGAGAACCAGTATGCAGGATTTATAGACGCTGTTGATAAGTTATGCAGGTTTTGCACAGGTGCTGGAAATCCATGAAAAAGCTTGGATTTTATTATCGTCTTTTCAAACTGCTTGAAATTGTAACCGCTTTTTTCTTTTTCTAAATAAAAAAAAAAAATAACCATCTGACTGAATAGTTTGCTCATGAGACGAGGAAAGAAAAGGAGTATAGAATGAAAATTTCTCCGCCTGGGACTGGCCTGCACATCTGCATTTGACCTGTAGGTCTGTTTGTGACCCCGCTCGGGGAGCCCCAAAGACAGTTGCTGTTTTGAAGAGTGTTGGCTGGAAAACTGCAAATTCCAATTATGGATAAGACGAGTATGGAATCATATTTAGGTCTTGATTTAGGCATTCATTCCTCGCGAGTAAATTCAACAACTCGCGTGTGTAGAACTCAGCGCACACAAGTGTCTGCTGTGCGCCCTCCGCTGCAGGTTCACGCTCTCGTGAGGAAACTTTACTCACTCTACGCCCGTGAAGAAATTGATTTGTCACCTTTTCTGTGGAGACTTTGGAGCCTAATGTGATTGGTCACTTTGATGGATAGTTCAGGTTACTGAGTTACACCGTGGCAGCAACAAAAGAGCTGTTTTAAACTGGATTTGCTCACAATCTGGAGAATAAAATTTCCCAATTTAGTAGTTATTATCTGTCAAGTGACTCATAATACCATCTTTTTAATGTGATTAAAAATGTGAAATAATTTTGTGTATGTATGTATTTGTATCAGTGTTAATGTGCTGGAAAATCCTGAAAATGGGCCTTGAAAGTGCTTAAAAGGTGCTTGATTTTGAAAGGTTTATGAACCCTGGTTATGACTTGTATCTTAAAAAGTCAGTAACTCTAATAATGAGAAACACATACATATACTTTTCACTTATTTATATCTTTGTAGTAAAAATGGGAAGTAGGTGCAATAATTCATTGAAAAGTGCAAACATAAATGGAAATACAGCATATAAGGCAAAAACATTTTTGAATAATTCCAACGACCTTTAAAGTCATTATTTCAGTATATTGATATCAGACCACCTTTCTTCTTTAACACAGACACAACTCTCTTAGGCAAGCTTTCCTGGAATTTATTTAAATGGTCTTTAAACATAGCTCTTCAGGCTTCTTGAAGGACATTCAGAGCACTTGTTTGTATGTTGGCTGCCTTTTGTTCTGTTTTCTGGCAAGATGATCGCACACACCTTCAATAATCATGACATCCAGGCTCTGGGGAGGCCAATCCATGACTGATAGTTTCCATTGTGTGTTTTTCTATTCAGGTTGGCTTTTACTGCATTGGCAGTGTGTTTAGGATCATTGACATGCTGAAAAACGAAGCTGTTGCCAATCAGATGCTTTCTAGGTTGAACTGCAAAGTGGATCAAAAAATCTGACCATACTTTTCTGCATTCATAATTCCATCAAGCACCAACACCACTGGGGAAAATGTAGCCTAAAACTCTGGCAGAGCGTCCACCATGTTTTACGTGGTTGTAGACGCATTCTGTAGTATGTCACCTGACCTCCTCAGTACATCTTTTTGACAATTTCAAATTTGGTACCATCACTCCAAAGACCTGTTGCCACTGATTTTCGGCCCCTTTCTTGTGTGATTTGGCACACCTCAACCTCTTCTCTGCACTGCCTCACCTGCCTCCCCTGACTGCACGTCACTGCTATTCATATACATAATATGTATATGTATATACAGTACATACAACCCTCCCCCCCTTTTTTTATTTATTAATTTTTTTTCAGG
>VUQK01010591.1:92651-104036 GCA_015106715.1 Bujurquina vittata | reverse complement strand
CGTCTGGTTTATTACGTTCAGCTTTGTCCCCCACCTGTTGCCTGTTCCCTGATTACCTAGTGTGTGTATTTAAGTGCTCAGTCTGTGTCTGTCCCGTGTTGTCAGTTGGTTTCCCCCCTGTTGTGTACGCTTTATGTTTATGCTTAAAGTTTATGCTACTTTTGAGGCCATGTTCCATGATCACTCCATGCCTATGTTCAGCTATTAAAAGCTTTAAGTTATATTACACTCTCTGCCTCTGAGTCCTGCATTGGGGTCCTCTGCCTTGCCAGCCACAGCCTAAACCTGACACTAAGGACAAAACACAGAGACAAAACGAGGACTGAATGGAAATACAAAAGGGAATTAACCAGCCAAAGCAGGAAGGGAGCTAAAGGCACAGAAAACAGAAAGAGAAACATAAGAATGGGAAAACCAGACAACCATGGGGAGAGAACACAAAAAGACAAAACACATGGGGACACAAAGCCCATGACAAACCCAGACACAGAAACACAAGGGAGGCAGGAGAGAGCCAAAAACCCCAAAGTACTCTAACAGCAAGCAAGAGCTACAGGCATCAGAAGACAATAAAACTTCAACAAACCTCAAAACCGTGGGTCTAAGAGCCAGGGTACAGTGTAAGAGAAGCATGTATAATGTAGGTAGAAGTGGTCCCAGCATGGATCCCTGTGGAAATCCATAATTAACCTTTGAGTGTGAAGAAGACTCCCCATTTACATGAAAACATTGGAATCTATTAGATATGATTCGAACCACTGCAGTGCAGTACCTTTGATACCTAAAGCATACTCTAAACTCTGTAGTAAACTATTATGGTCAACAGTATCAAACACTATACTGAGGTCTAGCAGGACAAGCAGAGAGATGATTTTTTTATTCTTTGGTCTAGTTTTCTCACTGTGATTTCTTTTTTTATGTGTTCACTGGCATCTGATTTCCTAACCTGTTGGAACAGTGCCTACTCTTTATTGTGGTACTTTAGGTTTTAAAATTATGTGTATGAAGAATAAGAATAAAAACAAATGAGTAATTGCTGCTAATAGTTGTCTACTAGCTCCTGCAGTTTGCACCCTAAATCAAGGATGAAAGGTTGTTGTGTTGGGTGCACACTGGGTGCCACTCCTGTCAGCTAAGAGCAGGAAGGGTCAGAGTTTGATGAAAGCTTGGCACACTTTGGACCACTTTCAGTTTTAACAAATAAACATTGTTTAAATGCCAACGCCGTAACCTACCTAAGTAATGTTGCTGACCATCCTATCCATTTATAACCACAGTGTACTCATCTTTATTGCTGCATCGAGCAGGATAACATGCCATGCCATGCCACAAAGCTCAAATCATGTGCACCCAACACACCTGCGTGATGCTATCATGTCAGTATGGACAAAAATCTCTGAGGAATGTTTCCAGCACCTTGTTTAATGTGTGCCACAAAGAATTACAGCTGTTCTGAAAGAAACCCAGTACTAGCAAGGTGTACCTAAGAAAGTGGCCAGTAAGTGTGTAAAGTAATCAAAAGATTTGCACCTAGTGGTAATGCAGCAGTATTCTGCATTTAATAATAAATTCTGTTCCCTAGTAAGATGTACAGTTTTACGGGATTGTTTTTTCTTTTCCTTTTAAAAAAACCTCATCCACCTAAGGCACTGTTTAAAAAAAAAATGAAAAAGGCTGAAAAACAATTGAAATATTGTCAAGAGCATCATGTCAATAACGTGCCAAACCAACAAGTGTTTATATAAAAGTTCTGAGAAGAGCACTTGGCATACTGATGTCACAAGCAAAAGGGTGAATTTTCCCTATCTAGCAGTGAACACTGCAAACACATTTTCTGAAGGCGATGTCACAAAATGTGTATTTTCAATTTCCTCCAACAAAAGGCCACAATGCAAACATATGCAATGAAAAATAAAACAACTTGATTGAAAATCCCAATATACTGTACAAGTGTACGCAGAAATTGATTGTTCAAATACTGAGAGTCTGGAAAAATCTCTTTGTTGTCGGTTAGTGAGCACAGACTCACTTGTCTAAAGCCTTTTTTAAAAAAAATGTTTTTTAATTTATCAGCCTTCTGATCCAACATGTCAGTGTTTGGTTGGTCAGTTGTTAGTTGGAGTTTTTGGAGCCCTTAAAAAATAATAGATTCTTGCATCATCACTGCATAACCGACCACTTCTCAGCCCAATTTTCCTGTGACCTGAATTCAAATTATTAATGATCCTGAAACACAATACTTGGTGCAGACAAAACACTCCACTTCTCAAATGCTGCTCGTGTGATTTGAAGCTGTGTGAAGGACAAAATAAAACTGCATTGGAGATGAGAAGTCACAGTCAAGCACCTTGTGAGTTCTTGGGAAGACGCTGTCTGCTGCCTGAGAAGGAAGTATCGCAAGACTGAGTGACAGTGGATCCTGTAAGGATCTCTTAAATTCTTTATATGCAACAGTACTGGAAGCCTGGATGGCTTACTTTGCAAATGTGATCATCTATTCATAAGAAATGCCAATGACTTCCTCATCCAGCTTTTGGTCACCACCTTCCCTCACTTCAGCTTCTTGGTTTATATGATTTGTTTGTGTTGTTTAGTAATATAAAATTGTCTAGCAGTAGCGCCCTCTCTAATGTTAAAAGTTTCGTTAAGCTCCTACTGCGCTCACTGAGGCTGCCATCTTTGTAATGCTTTGTAGCTTGTTTTAGTGCTTCAGAAAAAAAAAAATGCTCTCAGGCTTTGTCCATATGGATTAAATGATGCTTGCCCACCGTTTGCAGCTATAACAACTTCAGCTGTTCTGGGAGGGCTTGCCACGAGTTTTAGGAGTGTGGGAATTTCTGACCCTTCTTCGAGCAGTGCATTTGTGAGGTCACACACTGATGTTGGGTCAGAAAGCCAGTCTCCGCTGTAATTCATCCCCAAGGTGTTCTATCAGGTTGAGGTCAGGACTGTGCAGGCCAACAGAGTTCTTCCACACCAAACTCACTCATCCATGTCTTTATGGACCTTGCTTTGTGCACTGGTGTGCAGTCATGTTGGAACAGAAAATACTGTTCTCCTGGAAACCACTAAAATCAGATTCATTCATTGGATTGCCAGATGAGGAAGCATGATTCGTCACTCCAGAGAACACATCTCCACTGCTCTGGAGTTCAGCGGTGGTGTGCTTTGCACCACTGCATCTGATGCTCTGCATTGCATTTGGTAATGTAAAGCATGGCTGCAGTTGCCCAGCCATGGAAATCCATTACATGAAGTCTCTATGCACCGTTCTTGAGCTAATCTGAAGGCCACATGAAGTCTGGAGGTCTGTAGCGATTGACTCTGCAGAAGGTTGATAAGCTCTGCACACTATGCGCCTCAGCATCAGCTGACCCCGCTCCAGTATTTTACATGGCCTACCACTTTGTGGCTCAGTTGCTTTTGTTCCGAATCACGTTCACATTGTTATGACACCACTAACAGTTGAATGTGAAATATTTAGTAGCAAAGAAAGTTCACTACTCAGCTTCTTGTACAGGTGGCATCCTATCACGGTACCATGCTGGAATTCACTGACCTCCTGATAGTGACTCATTCTTTAAAAAATGTTTGTACAAGCAGTCTGAGTGCTTAGGTGCTTGGTTTTATACACCTTTGGGAAGTGATTGGAACACCTAAATTCATTGATTCGGATGGGTGAGTGACTTTTGGCAATACAGTGCTTGTGTGGAACGCATGTCACAAATGTTTTTGACTATAATGGCCCTTAGTGAAATAACAATATTTTTTCAGTTTTCATGTTTGACTTATTTTCTTTCAGTTGCCTCTTGTCAGTTTAATCTTGTCCAGAATAAGCACAGAATGCAAACTAGCTTTTTGCCATGAAAGACACTCCTCAATCTTTATTTTAAGTTAATAGACCTAGAATCTAATTTTCTAAGTTGCTGAACTTTTAAATTAATAATGTCTTGTGTAATGTGTTTTACCTCGATATATTTTAAAACTTGCTTCCGTTACACGGAGGCTTGTCTTTGTTTTTTACATTTTGTAGCTGTTCAGCAGTAAAAGTCAATTTTAACTGGTTTTCATATGGACCCTGCTGAAAAAGTCTCATTTAACTTTTAATTTAAAATTATTTTTGTGTTACTTGGCAATGACATTTACATTTAATTTTATCCATGGTGAAGGTCTGAGCCGTATCGTCACAAGGTATCTTAATATAATAGACTGCCAGTATGACTACATTGAGAGTCAGTGCACACTTAGCTGTGGGTGCTCAGGTGCATGTCTGTACCATTTAGAAAGAGAGCTACAGGAGCTGGCACACAAGCTCTCTCTCTGACCTCTGCTGAGACAAACTGTATCTGTGATTACTGCACTCTTGAGATGACACAGCTGTCAGTGGCTGTGGCTATACTTTAGTTGTTACAGTAATGGCTGTGAAATAGTTCTTTAATGGGTGTGGCTGTGTGTGCATTGATGGTTGTATTGAGGCTACTGTACATATCTGTCATGGAAGCATCAGAGGCATTATTTTATCTCTGCTTCACATTCTTTCCTTTATGCCTCTGTCACACAGGCCTAGAGACTGGTCTGCTACACCCTGGCAGCCTAGGGAAAAATGTATATTCCCTGACAGGTTCACAAGGGGTTGCAGGAGGTTTCTAACTGTTCCTGTCTGAAATTGGTTGCAAAGAGAGTGCTGCACCAAGAACCTGCTTTTGATTGCTTTTTTTGCTAGCACATTGCTGTAGTTGGTTGCTGATAGTTTGCCTGGAAGACATAGACTTATAGCCTCAGCCACACTACAGAAAAACAGAAGGGAAACCTCCTTGCAACCAGGAAACAAACAGTGGTTGGCGAGTGGTTGCATTGACGTGTGGGACTGACTGCAAGCTGCTACAAAAACCACTTTTGGTTGCAAGATAGTTGCACAGGTTACCTGTTGGGAGACAACCTATCGCAGTCTGACTTGGACTGACTGCAATCACTCTTTTTTTAGATGCTATTACATAACACTGTCTGCCAAAATACAGCTATTAATAAAACGTAATATATTAGATTGATATTTGAATGTTACAGTATGTTGGGGTAACTTAAATTAATATCCAGAATATTCAGTCTCACGCTTTCCTCTTCAGACATTAATGATCATATTCAATAATATGTGATACGTGAAGTAATTTGACATGCCAGAATTAAATCCCCTGTTCACTTAGCTTCATTTGGCCATCTGTGCCACTTGACTTCAATATTTTATATGAACTGGTGCCAAAATGCAACAGCATAAAATGCCATCAGTTTAAACAAAGTATTATTTATTATGGCAACACACTGTATTCATAACAAAATAGTTTGCTTTGATGAGAGTTTTTTTCTGCTTTCTTCTGCAGCACATCACCCTATTTTTTTCTACCCACATGCATAAATCTCCACACCGGGAAAGATGTACAGTATCTTGATTAATTGACTGAGAGCGAACAGCAGACTTTCAGAGTTAATAAATATGTGAAAATGATTTGGCTCTGTAACATGTTTTACAGCATCACGAAGTGCAAGTTCTAATTTTAAATGATGCAGACTCTGATGGTCAGGTTAGGGATGATCTTTTCACTCAGGAGTGTGTCTGCTCCTCTCTGTCAGGCCATCACAGCAGCTGCACCATCAGTTGCAAAGCCAACAAGCTGTGCAGGTAACTTTTCTTCAGAGACTCCCTCATAACAAGGCTGTGTAACTGTGGGATGTGAGACAGTTGACCCCCCCCGTACATAACTCCACATCCGTTTCATACAGTGCAGAAAAACCCCAAGTGGCATTTGTACACGTGGCGCAGAAACAGTATTTCCATTGACACGCAGATGGCTCGGGATCTGACAGTAAATAATGATTTGTGTTGTTTTACACATTGTGCATGTCTGCTTTTACACATAGATTTCAGGTTTATATGGAACAATAGTTCTCAATAAAGCAACTTTATAGGGTAAATCTTGTGTATTGTGTGTAAAACCCAAGTCCTGGTTTTCAGGACTACACACCAATTTCTATCAGTTCAACTTTCTATCATAAACCTATTGATTCTTCTTCAGTCTCCTCGCTTTTATCTGAACTGCCACACTGTTTTCAGAGAGAAACACATCCGTACAACCTGTGCTGACACTATTATTTTGTTTGTACATTACTCACTACCTCATTTTTGAGCCACAATTTTGTACTGCTCTCGGTAGAATGCTGGTCAGTAATGCCATGAACTAACTGGCCCTGTTTGTTCATAAACCTATAAACTATAAATTTGCCTGGTTTAGATGTGGGCCAGTCTGTGGCCAAAAGAGTCATGTCTGCTGTGTGGATTCTGCAACATCTGCTGGTTGCGAGACCACCTCTGGCCCCAGTACAGTACTACACGTTTGCTGTAGTCACAATAGATTTACAAGAGATGGCAACAGATTTGAGATTTATTGCAGTTAATTGAAGTGTGATTGCAGAAAGATTGTATCTAAATGCCAACTTGGGAAAGTTCAATTAAAAACTGATGGCAGACTGAATCCATCTTATTGCTACTTCATCCTGTTCTTTTCCAGTTTTGATGCTCAGTTTGAAGACAGCAAGTGACTGGGAGTTCTCTCAGACCTTGTTCCCATCTTTGAAGCAACTATTTCAAAGGCAGAATATCACAAGTTCTGTGTACATGGTCGCTATCATTTTGGTCATGCAGTGGTCTCCAACTGCTGTTTTCCCTTGTGTGACTGTAGCCTAACTTTGTGTTATGTTATAATTGGACTGGAACAACCCATATGAATATTTCTTCTGATCTAAATGGATTAGAAGAAATATAAAGCCTTTTGAGAGAGTATGCAAAACATATTCCAAGGTAAGTGTTACAAATAGGTCTTGTGAGGTAATGTACGAATATTGAAAGACAATGCAAACCCCTACTGCAAGGTACCCACAGATTTAAGATACAGGGTTTGTAAAACCACTGTAAGGCCATCACTGGCTTCAGGACTCCACATTTGTACAACCACGAGCAAGTTTTGTTATTAGGCACATCCACAGGCTGATGATGCAATGTGCATAGAGGCACCCTATATCTCATACCACAGCTTAATCACAGGTAATTTGATTTATCAAGAAAGCACTCTATGCCGAATATGCAGAATCTGTAAGCAAGGGACAAGATTCATGGTACCAGAAGATTTAAGATGTCTGTTTGTACTTCAAGTTCTACTATTTGTTATTTGCTACCTGGATATCTTGGTTACAACAAAAGCCCTGAAAAAAATGGCTTTGTCAGCAGCCAGCTGATGGGTTCCCAGATGCCAAGAAAGAGACAGAGAGAGATGTTAGGAGTGTCTCTGTGGTGGAAGGTGTAGCAATTTAAAAACCTGCACTAAATTCAGCTGATGACAGTGAGTAGCACATACAGTATATTTTTTGAAAGGCAGAGTATAAACAGAAGGTGTCTCAGGCTCTAACACTGCTACTCACTCTTTCTTCTTCTTCTCTCCCAGAAAGGTGACGCTGCTGCACAAACACCTTTTAAATAATGAAAATGTGCTCTCAGGGTCAAGCGTCTCTTTAGCTTGACCTGTTTTCTCCCATTCAGTTAGTGTTCTGTTCTTGTAGAGTGTGAGGGAATGAAAGGGGAAAAAGCTAAAAGCAAAGCCTTCCTCTTCATCCCTGAGGTTTTAATGTAACGTCCGTACAGTGGAGTGGCTGAACCAGGGAAACGGTAGCTCTGTTAGGCCCCCCCATGGTGCCAAATTTAAAAAACAAACAAACAGAATTTAGGACACCAATCACAAAAGTGAAATGAACTACTTAAAAATAGTTTATAGTTTAATAATTTAGCCTCCTGTCTGCTCATAACACTCAAGTCAACCTTGACAAATTAAACATATGAAATGTACAACATGGAAGCCCTTCATGCCTATCAAATTTCTCGCTAAAATAAATCCCAACTAACTTGACTATGTGAAAAGTCAAAATGCCAAACACCTACATGCAAGACAGGCATGTAGGTTCTGAATCTTGCAGGTGCAAGAGATTGACATCATCACCTTTCCTTTGATCCAGTGTGTCCATTAATAAAAAAGATAAGAGAGAAAAACTTTTAGAGAATCACATCAGCTGCCACTTAGAGCACACTCGCACTGCCCACAGTTGTTGCCCGAGCGCGACCGCATGCATTCATACTGTGCTTAACAGCCCAGGTCCAAGTACACTTGAGTTTGTTTTGGCATCTCATCTCCTGTTTCTTATTGTCGATCTCTCTCTTTCATCCACACTCGACCGCTTGATTTTGTGCATATGTCCTCTCACATATTTGTTAATTACTTCAAGCAATTTCCAGGGAGACAGCTGAATTTGATGAAGCTTTGGCGTTCCGAGGCCCAGCCACAAATTGTGACCATGCTCCATGAGTGCAACTGATTTGTGCCAGGGCCCACCCATTAAGCAGCACGCCAGCACAGCACACACTAGTGAAACAAACTGAGGCACGGTTCACATAGCCTAGCGTGAAAAAGCACTTAGATTCCTTTACCTTAGGAAACCCAGCTGCAACACCTCAGAGCACCTTGATTCTGGTTAGTTGATTTGGGCTCTCCACTTCCATCATGAAGTAAAAATAATAACCTTCTAGTTTCACAACAGGAGTAATTAATCACTTTTTTAATCACATAAATACATTTCAAAGCTTAAAAACACAATTTATAAACAATCCCAGGAATGCACACAAAAATAATATTATTTTGTGTGTGCCATGTATATATCAATAAAACCAGAGCAGACTACTTTCCTAGCAATAGGTTGGGCCCAAGCTATCTGGAGTTCAGCCACAGCACACTCAGTCTTCAAACTTCTAACCCTTCAAACCAGAGAGCCCCCACCCACGTTACATATCCCAACTTAACCCCTGGCCACAGGATAGCACTTACTCTACACAAGCATGGAGGCTTCACTGCATCTTCAAGTCAGTTCAATGTTCTGAAGAAATAAATCTTAGGTAGAGCTCAGAATTCAGGTGCTTTCTCTTCAGCTTGCATTAGCATTCAACACACAGGGCCACGCTGAGTTCTGGAGAGTCTGGATTATCATGCTGAAACACCCAGGAGTCTGCCTCCCACACTCCATTAAAAAATCAACCCCAAGGTGCTGGATGCTGCAGGAAACAGGAAACAAGAGGTGCTCTCTCCCTGCTGGCCATGGCTCACCACATGGGTTCAAACATGCATCCATTAAGGTCACTTAACAGTGAAACTGGAAACTGTTTTACAGTTTTATGCTTTTTATAGCTTTGTAAATAACACTGAGACTGTAAAGACATTTTCTTTGTAAGTACTATCAAGTATCAACCTGAAGCTGTTTGTGCAGACTTAAAAAGAGCAGTTATTTTGTGCACTTTCTTATTTTATGACAGTCTTTCCATGTAACATAAATTCTTTCTTTTAGCTTCTCATTTATATTTTTTTAATGTCATAGTACTATTTTATTTTTGCAGAGAACAAGATGCAAAACTGGCAGACATACAAAACTGGACACACACGCGCGCACACGCACACCTACAGCACAGCAGTGATTATGCACCCACTTTTTTCAGTTCACATAAATAATGTGACAAGTTTGTACATGACGGGACTCTGATGTCCTGAGGTAGAAACTGGTATGATTTAATTTCAAACGGCATTTAAATATATTACAAAGATGATTATTTCATCCAGAGTTTTTCCTGGCAGCACTTCAGAATAACTAAATAAGAATATTTGCTCTTTTTTATGTTGTTTGATAAACAACTTTTCTAGTACAGCTTTGTTTTTTTGTCTTTTTGTTTCCATTTAAAAAGGAGATGAAAACTACTCTGCTAATCAACATTAAGTTAATGTGACAGTAACCTCATTATTAGATTTGTTTGTTCTTGTAAGAATACTGGTGATATTATTTTTGGGAGATGACCTTGCCATAACAAATCTATACATCTAAGTTAGCAATGCAGTTAATTCTTTTCATACTGCAATGTTTGAGGGGTTGGTGTACTGTTGGAGGGCATCGCTATGCATCTCCTTTCACTGTCCCTTGGTCACATTGGGTGCATAATACAAAGAAAATGTCACCATGATAAATTTAACCTTTCCAGGGAGCCCTTAGTGGCTGCATACCTGTGTACTTGCATTAATAACCAGATCTATCAAAGGGGAGTTTTCAGTTGCATTAGTGTTTGGGGAGTAATTGCTGTCAGCAGGTCTGGCCATAAATCCTGACACCTCAATCATTGCAGCTCCATAAATCACACTTAAAAAGTTCACATCTGATATACACTTTCATCCTGGCCTACCTTCTAACTTAAAATGGTTGCAGGAGAGAACTTAATAAACACACCGACCGGCTCTCTCATTTTTCATATTTCTATGGGCTTATTTCTCTTATGGGTGAATACGAACTTTATAATATTAACATTACATTGGATTGTTATTTTTCCTACATCCAAAATGGCCCGGCTAGATAATCCCATACAACAATCCAACGTTTATTGTACGCTGTAATCAAACTCCTTGCTTTGTCATGCTGTCCATGACTAAATGTTAGTGTCATGCACTTTGAGTGTGGGCAGGAATAAATCAGAATGTTTGACTGGTTTGATGAGACAAGACAAGACAAGAGTTACAGTATTTGTGGTGTAAGCCACGCCCACCTTATCCCAAATCTGAGACTTTTTGTGTTTCTCTAAAAGTACACTACTCAGTAATAGAGCTATGTTAAAAATAATTGAATAAAAATGCATATGCAAAGTAATACCTGCACCTGACAGCTGTAGTGTGCCTACTGTTTGTAAAAAGTTGGCAGGTTTATAAAAGTGAGAATGCCGAGTCAATGTTGATGTAAGTGCTTGCTTGCTTTTCATTACTATACACACATTTTTGACATGGTTGAACAGCATGAAAAAGAAGAAATTCAGCCCTACTCAGCGAAAAGTTAGAAGCAAAGATAGCAGCAAAGATATTAAACTTCTTTCTTTGAGGTGAAACACAGCGCCTACATGGATGCTGAGGTAGGGGCAGGGCTTTTGAAATGTCTGTAGCTGTGGTGAAATGTAGTGGTGTATCTTTCAGGCAAGCAGTGTGCATGCTGATGTGCTGATGGCTTAAAGCTGCATCATGTGCCATTTCCTGCACAATGGCAACAGCAGCCTCTTTGACCACAAGTGGTTAGAGAATTGTAGTGCTGTGTAATTCTGCTGGACTCTGTGTGTTCATCTGCTCCTCAAATGCTTGTTGGCTGGGAAGTTGGTCTTCTGATTCTACTGTGTTTGCCTGCTGCTCAGAAATATTATATATATATATATACATATAAAGTAATTAATGGATCACTTTAAATCAGACTTCAGAGCTTAATAGAGAAAAGAAATCC
>VUQK01010591.1:72325-89452 GCA_015106715.1 Bujurquina vittata | reverse complement strand
TTCCAGAATTTCAGCTCCTTGAGCCATACCAGGCCATCACTGTTTGTAAAAAAACCAAAAAAAAAAACCAAACTACTAAAGCCCTAGACAGCGTTGGTTTGTAAAGGGGTCCTGTTGTAAAGAGCTTCTCTTTATTATAGTGTTGTAGTATCTGCTTACTTCCTCCTGTATACTGTAAGGGAAGCTTGTGTCCATGCTTAAAGATAAATGTGGACCAGGCATGTGTCGCTCGTTCTCCAAATGTCTTTTTCTTCTTTGAGTGTTCAACTTCCAAAGCGAGAGATGGATGAAACCTGTCTGCCTGCAGGTAATCTGATTAAGGGACCATTAATAAAACATCATTCATTAAGAGCTTGTATCAATCCACTGTCAACATCAAGTGGTTCACTCATCAAAGAACAACAGAAAGAGGTGGGAGAAGGAGAGATGGGGAGACAAAGGGAGGAATGTTGTTATAGCAAAGTATTGCTACAACCTTGTTATGTACTTCACAAAATCAGATTTTATATTAATTATGTTTGTCTGGATGTGCCTCGTGTGCACTCTGGGGGTGGGGGGATTTAAAAATGTAAATCACTAATTTTGGCTCATTTCTTGACGGGGTAATGGAACTGTATGTTAATTAAGTTAACTCCATTTCGCAATTTTATATTTATGTTTTGTAACTACAGGTATTCTTTTTATGCATTATTACTTTTCACCTCTCTGTTTCCCCCATATCCTTCCATCTCTGTCTCCAGCCTTCTTATGAATGCTCCTGCTGCAGTAGAGTGACAATAGCCGCCCAGCCTCTGGATCCCACAGGGCCTTCATTATGACTGACTGTATTATGTAAAGCACTTAAAATGCCTAATTATGCTCTCTGCCTGGCACTATTTTAGTTTCTAAGTGCTGCAGTCTTCTGACTGATGGTCCTCAGGGACTTTTCACTCCGTGTTTGAAATATTTTTTCTCATATCCTCTCTTCACTTAACAGTGTATCTTCAGACACAAACACCTTCTATTTGAATTGGCGACAGTATTGTCAGTGAAAGCACAGCACTTGCACTGCCTTTGGAAATGAAGTTAGAAATATTTGCTTGTGAATTGTCATGTGCAAAATAAAATAAAGGTAAAAAATCTTTAAAGTTCAGGAACACATCTGCAACCGCAAAATAAATGTGAAATTCCTGAAAACGTATTTCAAAGTGTATTTCACTTTCTTGGTCTCAAAATGAAACGATTACTCAGTGGGCAGCGAGAACTTTAAGCAAGTGCTTACATAATTAAAATTGCGGTTAGCAAAAATAATTTATTGTCGACATCTCCTCAAATTCGAAGCTGTTTTGAGGCTTTTTTCATTGTGATTCATGGGTTGTGACAACATAATGAAATCTGAACAGAGACAGTTATATTGTGTGTATGGCATTTCCTCCACAGAAAGAAATTTAATTGAATTTCCCCCTGTGTTTCCACTGATTGCACTGTAGCCCCTTTTGTAACCTGGACTGTTTCTGTTCTGCTCAACTTACACACCGCGCTGGGCTTCGAGTGTGTGCGCGTTCTCATCTGCATGTGTGCGTGGGTGGATCAATGTGGGTGTGTACAAATGGTGGCGAGAAACTAGAAGAGCGTTTGTGTGGTTTTGTGTGTCTCCATTGTAGGTGGAATTTGTGGTGTGTGATGGATTTGTGTCTGATTGTCTCAGAAAATTACCATAAACAGAACAAAACAAATCCCTAATTGTTTTGGCTTTATATTCACAATAGACATGCCTGCAGCATATTGCAGTCTCCCCTGAAACACATTACTTATGATGGTTTCCTCTCCAGAGAACTGAGTCATAACCAGGTCAAACCCAGGTCACACTCAGGTCATTGATAAAAAGACAGCAATACATCATTCTCTATATATAAGGCTGGGGGATTGTCTCACAGGTGAATGGGCCCAAAGGTTTTTTTGACCATTGCCGAGCCTCTAACCATCTTGTCTATACCTCATTCATCCAAATATGGCCTCCTATGGGTGAAATTCTCTGCTGGGCTCTTGTCCGTTACAGGAGCCAGAACAGATGGCTGACTATTGACATGCAAGGAAGCCTGCCTAATGCAGGCGCTGTACTGCAGTGTTACTGGCGACAAGGGAAAAGGGTTGATGGAGTTTAAAGTGAATTAGCTGCATGTTTCGGTGGAGTTTATTGCTTCTCTGTGAGTCAACACTCTGGGTGTTCTGGTGACACCTAAGATAGTACAGAGAAGTCTGGGAAAATCAGAAAATAAATATTTCACTGCTTTATTTAAATTAAAATTTGGATCTTGAAGTTATATTTTAGCATAATATATTTACAGCAATTTAGTACCAAATACAGTTAACATATGTTATGTTATAGCCATTAAAAAATGTTTTTTCTATGTAATAATTTCTATTATTAATCTACCTTTCTTTCACAGGACTATGTAGTTAATTACCACGATGTTACTGTTTCTGAATTCATCACATTAAACGAGTGTTTTCCAATCGTCAGTTGCTCCACTGAGTCTTATCTGCAGTGTGTTAACCGCGGAGATAAAGCAATAAATTAAACACAATATTGATAATCAATTATTTATTTCAATATTTTTTCAAAGAAATATAGTACAAACATTTTCAAATGTGATATCAAAAAACACGTTATCTGAAATATCTTAGAGGCAAAAATTAGTCTGTTAATTTTCAATAAACGTAATTAGCAAAATTGCACACTAAATGCTAAATGCGGATATCGATAGCTCCTGCTCAGGAGACACAATAAGTTAACCTCTGATATGAACTGATGGAAACATAAAGAAGGCTAACGTGTACAGCTGCTCACGCTTGGAAAAAATGAGCTGGTTATTCACTCTTTCTCTGCTTAAAGCCTCCCTGTCCATCTTACCTCAGCAAGCCTTATCAGGTAATTACTGTTATGAATGGAGGTTTAATGACCCTCACATCCACCTTGTTTAAAGGAAGTAGAATTAAAGATGGTATCTGGACATGTAATAATGCTGCAGGAGTCAT
This sequence comes from Bujurquina vittata, assembly GCA_015106715.1. NCBI lineage: Eukaryota > Metazoa > Chordata > Actinopteri > Cichliformes > Cichlidae > Bujurquina > Bujurquina vittata. The sequence continues at coordinate 86,434 of VUQK01010591.1, read as the reverse complement.
GGTAGCAGGGATGGCTAGCCCGAGCATCAGTGTCATCGTTCTGCTGATCAGGCACTGAGAATTCTGCTCAAGCATTATAAGCACCCCTTAAGGCAGGAAAAGCTTCCTGACATCCATCACCTTTTCTACCTGGTCTATACAACAGACAGAGGAGGGGTTCAGTCTCCATGACCTGGCATGAACATGCTTCAGTTAAAAATAGTAAAGGTCTGCGGATGTGCAGAATAATACTTGTGATTAGGAATACAACAAAAAATGTAAACATTGTTGCCAAAAATAAATTATCGAATTTGTACGCATAACTTACCATACTACTCGATTAAAAAAAAAAAATTAGGAAGATTTTACAGTTTTGAATTCTGTTTAATCAATACACACTGAAAAGGTTTGGGCACAAAAAAACACCTGATGGTATATTATACACAAATGAGGTTAATTGGCTGAAGATCATTAACCCCTCTGTGCAATAGCTCAAAAATGGCAAAGTATTGAAGTCACCTGTGGTACATAATATCATTAAGGGGATGTCAGTCTGGCTAGAAACCAGTGCTGAATGCTTGTGATCTTTAGTCAGCACTGCATTAAAACGCACACACACACACGCAGACACACACACACACACACACACACACACAGTTCTGGAGTGGAAATCAACCTTGGAAAGCCTTCTGAAAATGAGTGAATGTTAAATTCATCGTGCAAACTGAAACTCTAATTTTCAAAGAAAAAACAAACAAACAAACAAACAAACAAACAAACAAACCCTCATGTAACTTTCTGTGCCAAAACCCATTTAAGATGAAGTGAGGGGGAAAAAAAAAATGCCCTGTGGTATGACAAATTGAAATCCTTAAAACTATGGATGCTGTGTCCATGATTTAAAGAAGAAGAAGGAAGAAGAAGAAGAACTACTACTATTACAATAGGTTTTATGCAGTTTTGCTGCTGGGACTCAACATGTCCTCTCTGATATAAGGTGCAGAATTAATTTAAAATTTAAACCAGCTCATCTTTAAATGATCAAATTAAAACCTTAACAGCCATTGTGTCGCTCCTGAGACCGAACTTGGGGACATCATTACCTTAACATGATGATAATTAACAATAATTTAAAAAATGACACTTGACAAGTTAATTGGGCAATAATGTTCCTTCTTTAATAGAGTACGGATATTACAGTTTTATTGAGCATAGGTCCCGCCTGTTTTATTGTTTACCCATAGAAAAAATAGGCCAGGAGTCATGGAGTATCCTATTAACCTCCACCTTAATTTATCTGTAACGCTAAGAGCATGTAGCTAACAAGAAAATAAGTGACTCCAACTTGAGCAGCAAGTTGTTTTGCCTTTTCATTTGCTGATTCATCACTTTTGGCTCTAAATGACAAATCGAGTTTGCACTGGGGCCACTGATAACACATCTTTCGCAGTTGAATATCAGAGCTGCCCATTTGCCCACAAAATGAAAGCAGTTTTTAGGAGCTGATATTTTGCTTCAGGGTTCCAAAGGGAATTCAAGGTGTTGACTTTGAATCTCTGAAAATATATTTGCTGACATTTGCACACCTCACACCTACAAAATTTTTTCGCCAGCCTATTCATTACTGTCAGCAGGACACAAACACAGTTGCACGTACGGAGACAGTTGCAGCTGTGTTTGTATGTGAGTCAAATGAAGTCCTCTGATATTGATTGCGTCCTGTTTTATTTGACAGCTCTTCCCTCTTTTAGCGAGTTTTCTATATTGACCACAGGACGGAATGTGCCTACCTGCTCTCGACCCTCGCGCTTCCCGCAATATCTGCTTTGCATTACTCAGAGGTAATTTACAATGCCTGTGGTGTGATGGTTCCTCAGTATCTCTCCCCACTGATCATCAAACAAGCCTCTAGCCGTGGCCTCTGACTGCTGCCCATACCGCCTCCCTATCATCCTCCTCGCACCGAGCACAAAACAGAGGCAAAAGGAGATTGTATTTATAGAAAGGGAGAGAGGGAGCGATCAAAAAGAACAGAAGGAGAGAGTTATCGGTTCGATTGAACGACATTTCTTTTCTCCAGTAGCACAGAGGAGATTTCATTGAAAGGCTGTTGCAGTCTATCGATCGGCCCTCAGGGATAGATACTGTGAAGCCAAGGATGGCGAGCGAGAGAGAGAGAGGGAGAGAGAGGGGGGGTGGGGGGGGTGGAGGGATTCATGCAGTGAGAGAAACACAGAGGCAGAATAGCATTCAGTTGTGTTACAGGAGAATAAAACTGAGGCAAAAGAACAAAGCGATGGAGACCTAGCGCTCACAAAATGTTGTCTGTTGATGTCCTTTGTGGCATAAAGTTTTTTCTCTACCGGTCAAGCATTTCAGTAGCCATGAACTGTGCTTGTAGATCTGTAAGTCCGTAAGTCAGGACAGGAAGAGAAAAGAAACCAAAGGGACAGAGCAGGGTGGTCAGGCAGTGTTGTTAACCAGAAGAGTTGCTCTCGTGCAAAAAGATCACACAAGTGCGCATTGTGATTTATCCACAATCATCTGTGGGTGGTTTGTGTCTTCCATGAAGCTGGGTATATTGATTAGGAACATATGCTGTACAATGACTTTGTTGTGCAACTTGAGAGCATTTCTCAAAATACGATTTAAAAGAGAAAAAGATGCTTCACAGAAGTTCATCTGCCAAGAATCTATAAACCAACATTTAAACAACAATTTGTGAAGAACATAAATTTGATCCTAATAAACTGGTGCTATTGGGAAAGTTTATTCTCATATTTTCTTTTTTTTGTGCATGGTTTAATGTTGATGAACGTCGAACTGCAAGCCACACTCTTTACTTTCCTTGAGATTGTACAGAGCACACTATGATTTTGTGCTATTTAAATTCATAAAATTTCACCAAGTGTGCCCCTTTTTTGTGTGCGTAAGGACCACAGAGAAATGATTCTTCTTTACTGCATCCACAGTTAAGCCAATCCTTATTTTGCTTAAAGGCTACTGATACTCACATTTGGGTGTGTATACAGTACAATATACAGTACAGTACCATTGTACTGTAGATATAATACCCAGTGTTAGCTAAGAAAATGTTTAGCTGTAATATTGGGGGAAGTCAGTTAAGACGTGGTTAAGGAAGGTTGTGTTCTTCATGGAAAACTTCATTGAACTGAGCCATTCATTTTTTTAAAGCGCTTTAGCTGTCATTTTGTAGTTATGGGTCTAAGGCTAATTTCAATGAGAGGCATATTCAGGGGTTAAAGCGGAGCATTCGCCATTCTTTTGAGCACCCTTCTTTTAACCAATAGTCTAATCTTAGGCAGTTTAATACTTGGTGCTCTGCGGAGAGTTCATTTTTAATGTGGGGCAGAACTTTGACATCTAGCTGAGAATTCTGGCTAGCGTAACTTAAAAGATCCCCCAGAATAAAGAGCGTGAGTAATTGGCAGGTGATTTGAAATGTTTCAAACAGCTCAACAAACATAATCAAAGACAAACTGTGCAGCTTGGACCACAGTGTGTCTGTGAACTAAAGGTGCAGATGCCGAACTTCCCAGGGAGGAAAAAACAAAGCAAAACAAAACAAAAACAAAGAAACAAACAAAAACCTTTAATGTGTGATAAGTTCACTCTCTGAGATGGAGAAAGATGGATGTAAAACAGGCCAGGGGAGGAAGAAGAGAGGTTATTTTCAAAGGTAAGGACTGCTTAGTGGTGCTTGATAAACTGGATTATCGGAAGATGGATGTTTAAACCTTACAGTAGGTAATGTTCTTCTCAATCATGATATATTTTTCAGATATTGGATCTGTGCATACTGTATTACTGAAGTTTTTTTATATTGCAAACGACTTGAAGAATAATAATTCTGTGTGTTTCTCAAAAGTTTCATGAAAATAAGTAGTTTAGTGCAGGCTAAACTACTTAGTTTGAGGTATTATGGTGACATTTATAGTGATGCACTGCGCTGGACTGATGAAGAGCAGGCTGCGGTTAAAGTTCAGTGTTAGGTTACATCATTGTAGGGTCTTTTACCTTACAGTACAGCCACTTAAAATTGCAGCTCCAAGCCGGCAGGCAGCCAGCAGGAAGTCCCCCGTCCTTCTCCTGGGGTGCATTAACTTTTACCATGAATTGAGGGAAAGCTCAATCGCAGAAGGTCACCAAGAGAATTCTCTGTCTCCCTTTTCAGTCTCTCGTTAGAAGGTCCATGAATGCAGCTTTGGGCGGTGTTTTTATTAATTATAAAATCATTTTAAAAGCTACTTACTAAAGGTACTGTAGCTTAGATTGTGCCATTAGCTCCGCGATGGTGTCAAACCTGTTTTGCATGTATGTAACTGTGTGCAGGGCTCCTACCTTTTTGAGTATTTTTTCAATACATATTGTTTGCACGTAGAAGCATTCACTTGCAAAATGAAGACAATATGACTGAGACGTGTGTTTTTGTCATGATTAAACTTGTGCAAAGTAATAACGAAAACACTTCACTTTCTCCACACTGGGTTACTGTAATTAGATATAATTTATCTGACTTTTAGAAAATCAGCCGGTTCCCGGTCATATTTTAAGACAGTTTCCTGTAAATTTTGGTTTATACTGTACTGTATGATGATACTGTATAAGCAGATGTTGCCTTGACAATACAATCACAACAAAGGATATATCAAATGCACAAAGTTGATATCAGTTATCTCATGACTGCATTTAAAAAAAAAGAAAAAAAAAGGTTTTCAATTCGGTTCAGTTTTATTTGTACAGGACCAAATCAAAACAAATACTCGCCTCTCTGAGAGGACAATAGACTAAGTTCCCACGCTGGACATGGAGAGGAATGGTTATGAGAAGGGTTGAAAATTGGGGTCTGTGGGGGCTGGGAGAGCTGTTTGCATGGAAGACTGGGTTGAATGCTAATGACGTGCTGATTCTTACCTACACTACAGTTCCTGCCTGCACATGCATCTTTTTGCACCAATAAATACATAAATGCATACATAAATCCTGCAGTATTAGGTTGGACACTGTTTGGCGGGACATGTGCAGTATGTTGTTGCATTTGGACTGTCCCTCTCACAGAACATAATTTTTAGAGTACAGTATTAAAATGAATCACACAAAGGAGAAACACACCCTACTCAGATTAGTGACAGACATCTTAGTGCAGCGAGTAATGCTGAACGTAAACATGCATGACAGCGATCGTTGGCATTATGGCTGTTGCTGAAATGTATCCAGAAAGACAACGTGTCATTGGCACGGGATTATTTCCCTTAGTTGTAAGCGCAGGCCTAAATCTTTGAGTCCCTCCAGTAGCTTATCCTCAGCCTAAATATTTAGAACAGAGCCCCTCATATTTCTGGCCCATTTCTGTAGGGCACAATACACACGTGCATACTGTATTGTTGCGCAATCCCAGTGCTGTCTATTGGACTTGCCCTCGTGTATCACATCTAAAATGTTCCCTTCACTAAAAGGACCCAGCAGGAATTAATTCACATTTAAATTTAGGTTTAAAAACATTTGCAGGCAAGCATCACTTTCTGTGTTCTGTTTTTGCCTGTTTGGTGTGCACAACTTGCTGCAACTCGTAGTTGTATTGCGCTCATCATAAGCAGGGGATCTGATATCAGCCATGGATCAGCCATGGGCCCATCAAGGATCAGCCAACAATTTTAAGTGGCTGTATCTGTAAATCTGCAAAGAGCAGTAAACCTAAGACCACCATCATGAGTCGGCTGATCATAGTCTGTAACTTTTTTCCCCACGCTGCAACGCTGCTACACCAGATATTAGATCTGCCAAATCTCATGTAAACCTTTGTGCACAGTGCAGCTCATCCTGTTAACTTTGGCGTCTGGGACATCTGTTAACACTTGTAAAAGATGGTGATGATTAAAGATTTTGTATGATTTTATTTGTCGTTATTTATTTATTTATTTATTTTACCAGTTATTTATTTATTCTTTCTGTATTGCATTTTATTTTTTGTGGCATGCCTACTTTATTGGACAGTGGCAGTAGACAGGCAGGAAACACAGCAGAGAGAGGGGGTGATCTGCAGCAAAAGGCCCAAACTGGAATCGAACCTTGTCCACTGTGATAACAATATGTGCTGTGCATATCCTACCAGGTGAGGTTTAGGTGAATTTAGCCTTTAGATTATAATTTGTAACAGGTGCACCAAAAAGAGTGTTGATACGTCTTTAACTTAGGAGGGCGTATGTCCTTCTGTCTTCTCTTATCTGTCTTGTCTCACCTTCAGACCTTAGGCCTGCCAGTGGTTGACATGGACCTTATCAACCTCTTTGCTGTCTTACTAGTCTACCCTTCTGACAAGATACCAGTCTTGTTGAGGATAAATAAAGGTAAGTGATTGGGCAGTTCAGTGTACGTTAATTTAGCAACCGAAGGCTTTGGGTAGATTTGCTTTTGTAAGCACCCATTATCATGTTCAGTTTATGCATTAGTTGATGATGTGCTGCATAAATCCAGCAATTACATGATCTAATGTGATTTACTCCTTGCCAGTATGAGCCATTCAGGTCCCTTAGTCCAAAAGTCTTGGGCCTTTTCAATATTTGATCACTATTAAAAATTTTACTCGGGCCACTGGATTGCTGCCTCCTGCTGCAGCTTTGTCCACCTACAACAGCTCCACAGGCTGTGGTGGGGGCATTGCAGCTGTTCATAACAATCGCCTCCTTTCTGTCCTTTTCACAACTTTTTTTGAATATATATTTACTTTATTTTTTAATAAACATTGACGTCAGTGATTTCTCTATTTCCTATCCATACAGTTTTTAGACACAACCAAATAAATTATCCTTCTCCTCAGCACAGTGGGGCAAAGAGAGGGTATGCACTATATGCAGTTTATAGGGGCGCCACAGACGAGGGGGGAGGGAGGGGGGGGGCGCAAAAGTGATGCGGGAAAACTATATCTCTAATTGGCATTTTTCTGTATTTAACAGATGTGTGCATGATATGATCAATAACAGAGGTAGGGCACTGATTAGGCGCCCCTGTGCTCCTTCAATTCCAGTCCTCCTGCACCCCCCCACACACACACACACAAACACCCACCTACACACACACACACACACACACACCCAAAAGGCGCTCCAGCGCGCACTTTTGAGAAAGCGCTACATAGCTGCGCTCCTGCCTCAGCACAGTGTAGTCGGAGGATGCAGTGTTTCCAACTTCTCGGGGATGTGGGATAGCCAGCATACCAATTTGTAATCAGTGTGATCATGTACTGCCCATGATTGTTGGTGGTTTCTTTTCTGTTTGTTTTGGATTTATTTTCTTTCATTTCTGACAAATACTTAAATGTTCATATCGGTAATTATGTGCCTGCTATCCTGTTAAGTGTAGTCGCTCAAAGGTATGATCAATATGGTGAAAACACAGCTAGAATCAAACTCTGTAGCTTGTATCACTGATTGGATGCCTCATATTTCCAGAGGCCCTCGTGATTGTGGCTGACTTGTTTGCTTACAAGGTTAGTCATTATACGAGGAACATCAAAACTTCCCTTAACAGTCTCTGTGTTCTTTCCGATCGCCATCAAATGTCAGCTTTGCTTAGGTTTTCAGTATTGTTTCCTGCAGTTTCACTGAACGTGGCTTTGGAAATTAATATTAATGCAGACATTTATCACATTTTTTTCCTATGAGGCCTTCAGTGACCTTTGCAATAAAGAAATTTAATATATACAAAAGGGCAAAGTTCTACAGTATATATTATGTATATGCTCTATGTGGATTATATCAAAGATTTAACTGAGTTAAAAACACCACATCAATAAAATAACGGTAACAAAATGCTGGTAATCAGCATTTTGTAGCATAATACTCAGAATTTTAGTTATATATGAGCAAAATATCTGATCACCAACTGAGCTAATGTAGATGGAATAATTCTGTCTTGGAGGATGCTCGCTCAGGCCTACAGCTGAACGTGCAGAGGAACGCCTCATATTGCTCACAGAAAAGGATCATGCCAGTCCAAAGTGAACACATGATGACTAACATGGGGGTCCACAAGCAGAACTGGTGACAATAAATGGTTCAATTTCCAATTTGTTAAACATTGTGTGCATGTGAGACTCTGTCCCATTCTGTGTGTGCTATTCAGTCAAATCTGGACTCAGAGACTCATTACTCCCAATCAGCTACTTTTGTCATGTTTCTTTGTTCCGCCATGGATTATTCTCATATTTATAAAGACACACTGTGTTTTAAACAAGATCTCAACATTGCTTTATCTGCATATTGGCCAGGTAATTGGATCAATTAAAATCTGTTTAGGACAAAGAATGTGTGAATGCAAAAGGGTTTTAAAGTTTAACAATGTCTTTGCTATGGTTTGTTTCTTTGTTTTCTTTATAATTAACCACAAGCAGTTGTTGATTGTAAAATCTATGCCAGACAAGTATAATTTCTTATGTGTTGTCCCATAATTTAAGTCCTGGCAACCACAGCAGCCAGTTTTTTATTGTAAAGTTGACTTTTGCAATAAAATACTTTATCAAATCATATAGCTGTATTATGTTTTCAGTGAAAGGGACTGTAATTAGGGTTAAAGTATATCTTTTGTTTTTAAATTGTTTATCGTAAAAAAGGTTTATAGTACAGGTGCTATTTTTAAGGCAAATGACTGTAAAACAGGTTCACATTATCACTGTATTGAAATGCATTTTTTAAGAAAATGAATGTAAACAGGTTTCACAATGCATCTGTTTCCTGCAATAATTTATTGTAAACAAAACTGTTTCAAACTGTGAAATTTACTGTTTACAATAAAGTCTACCACAACATTTTTAAATATTGTGGCTGTATTTTTTTACGCTAAAGTCCTGGCAACCACAGCTGCCAATATTTTAAGGTAAACTCAACTGAATTTAGTGTAATCTTATGTAAAATGGTCAACAACTAAGCAAGACTGTACAAGATTGGCAGTTTGTCAGAAGTCAGCACACTGCGAAACTGCTGACCAAACAACATGCGCCGGTCTCTGGCTGCATGACCGCAGATGCTCGTCTCTGGATGAGTGGTCTGGAACGATCATTTCATTGTGTGCCTTGTGTGCACAATGACAACGAGCTGAATCTAACATCTAAAAAGCTAACTATCTTGTTGACAGACAGGATAGCAAGAGGTGATTCATTTGCTATACTGCTGCACCACGTGTACCTGGTCGGGGAAAGCGATTCATTGGAGAAATCAGTGATTTCAAATGCTTTCAGATACATTCCAGTAAAATTCTGTTTCGCTTGATAAAGCACAGTAGCATTTTATTCATTGTTATGGTATGCTGTTGTTATCAAGTGAGAAAATTGTTTTATATTGACATTTATAAAACATGCAGGCACTGTTTGCTCCCAATTATTTTATGTCAGCTCCACTAACGCATTCCAGGATAATTAATTTGTGATAATGTCTGTTATCAATATTTGATGAACTAAAATAGACTTAAAAGTTAGCACTGAATTCGACTTTTTTTCTCTGCTTTTGCTGGCTTTTTGTTCCTGTTCTCTTATCTGTCAAAAATTAGTTCAAAAGTCTATCAACATAAAGCTCCTGTGCTGCTTACAAACTAACATGCATTTTGGCAAGTGAAAAAAGAGAAGTCAGGACATGCCATTAGCTGGCTGCTTTTGCCTTGAACTTGCACTATCTGAACACAATAGTAGGTTTATGTGGGTGAGTCATTTCTCCATAGTGTCTAAACATGCATGCATGCATTAGTGCACATGCAATAAGAAGGTTTGTGCTGCCTATTTCAGAAAATGAAAATATTATCAGTGATTTTTACTTTGTTGTTGTTATTGCAACACCAGAATTTTTTTTAATCCCGTGCCCTTTGAAAAATGTATCCTGTTGAAAAATGTCTGTTGATCTGCTGAACAAATCTCAGTAAAGCACAAGCAAAGTTACAGAAACATTCCAAAGGACCACAAGGCACAAAGGCAGTCATAAAGACATGCCTATTCAAGGCTAAAGGACAGAACCAGCAGATCCCCAGAGTCCCACACCTGTCAGCCTTAGAGTATACCTAATGAGTTCAACCACTCCTCCAGTTCCTTGAGCAAAGCTGTAGAGCCGTGGCTCCATCCAGGGTGAGTGTATACAGCATGGGAGCCCTACACCAGGGTCAGCTCCTGCTCTGATGGATGACTCCTCAGGGACCGGAGATGGCAGAACTGGCCCTTGTATTCCTTTGTCTTTGGGGTGTATACATTGTCAGGTAACAGCAGACACATGCACACTTAAAGTGTACATGTGTGCATGCGGACTGTGACCTTGTTTAAGACCACAGACTAGAATAGCTTTTTTCTGTTGAGCAGTTTCCTGTGGGGAAGGCGGTGGGAAAAGGGGGGGTAGAAGAGAAGATGAAATACACTGATTGTCCCCTGATAGATTGGGGACAAGGCCCCTAATCGCTCTTGAAGTCATATGAATGACCTCCCAGGATACGGAGCACAGATTTATCACTCACGGATCTCCTCTCATTCACCACAGCGTGAATCACTGGTTATGATGTACTGTATAGCTATGCCATAAATAGCACCTTTTACCTGATGAAATCCTCTATCAAGCACTATTCTTAGGGCTGTGTAATACAGTGCTCTGCTGATGTGGTGGCCCCATTACTGTATGAATATTCTTTAAACATGGTGATTCTGTATTGCATTTTAAAAATGACCAAAGTCCCCGTGCATCTTCGCTATCAAAACTACGCACGCTTCAGTAGCATGAGGCCATGGCACGCCTCACTGATGCAGTAATTAGCGGTGAGTGCATACTGAGTTTATAAATGAACATACTTTCCCAGAAGTTTGGCATTTTTGTATTGTAAATTCTTTTTTGATTGGTCTTAATATTCTAGTAATTTGAAATACTGGATTTTAGATTTTAATGATCTTTAGGCCATAATCATCAAAACAAACAAACAAAAAAACCCCAGACACTTCAATTTATGTTTAATGAATAAAGAATATATGAAAGTAAATAATGTGATGAAATTGGATACATGTGTGTTTGTATAGAAGGAAAGCAAAGGAGTCAAAGGGTCAGTGTGATCCCATGTTGTAAAAAGACCTATTTTTTACCTAATATTCACTGCCTAGACTGCCCTACAAAATGATGCACCAATCCAGTTTTAAATGAGAACTTCCCAAAGTAAACATCACCCCATGTATGCAATAAACTTCTAGTGTAAGAATTTCTGAAATACCTAAACTTGCATTTCACTAGATTAACTGAGCTTGTGTGGTAAACTCTCCATTACATTCTTTGTTGTTCTTTTTACGCTGTGGTGAACCCATTTCTGCAAACCTCATCTGTATGCAGCCTGCTGGTGTTGTGCTCGGCCAGCTCTGTACTCAGTGTATCTATTGCGATGTTCTGTGTAGCGTGACTGTTGCCTGTGTTTCATCTATCAGGGGACAGAATAACCTCACTTTAAAATCATATTCCACTGAATCAGAATTCAATTCCAGATTCCTCCAAGAAAATATCATAATAATACATCTCGCCTGGATTCCACTTGGGCCACTGTCACTGTGCTTCCTGACTCATTGCCGCTACTGTAATTTCTCAATAACATCTTTGGCAGAAACATGATGAAACATTCAGTGAATGAATTTCATTGGCTACTGGGGTGAAAAAAAAAAACAAAAAACTTGGAAAGGTGTAATTTTAGATGCATGAAATCCAAAGGTGCTTACATACATTGTTCAAGTTGTTATGAATATGAAACGCCTCGACTATGTTTTTTATTACTGTATTATTCATAAATCAGGGACATTCCACTGTGCAATGGAGGGAGCAGGTTTTAAAATGAGGCTGTTTTTTTCACCCAATGTGCTCCGTGTTTGAAATGCTTCTTGATTGTATGGCAATGGCAGTCTTCATCTTCAGTACGCTTAAATGCTGAATAGAGGTAATGAGATTGGAGCTGTATAACAATGATGGAATGGATTACTGCACCGTCCACAATGCAGAGGTTTGACAGTTTCCCCGATTAGTGGTACAAATTTAACACTTGTTAGGCATTATGTAAACAGCACTGAGGGAAATTATTTCTCAGGCGTGGTGGGATTCTATCAAGAGAGTCAGCCAGTGTGATGCATACAACTTTCACAATGCTCTTCTCAGATACAACTGCCGCCTGTCTGCGGATTACAGTCTTTGTTCAGCAATGACATACTGAAATACCAAACATACATATTTTGATTACATGATAAATACAAAAAAAAGTGTCTCAAGACCAAAAAAAAAAATAGATATTACTTTACATTGCCACTGGAGTTTTATTTGAAGACCGATGAGCACCAAACATTATGCACCAGTAAAGTGACATTCACTTGTCTGTGGAAAATAGTTGGATAAATATGCATAAAAGAAGCTGAACTGTCACAGAACAATTGTACAGAACATTTGCATTTTTCCCTCCCTGAGCAGATCCTTTAGTCATAACGATTCCATTTGGATTGAATAGATGTTCTGTTTAAAAACAGAAACAACTGTGTAGTGAAAATCACCGCACTGGTTCAGAACCACTGTCAGTGGACACGATTCGTCGTTGAATTCACAAATGCAAGTTCAAGTCCAACATTCAAGTCCCCTTGTGCTATCACAACAGCTCTCAACCACTTGGGCATGGATACATGACCTGTATGGTTGCCTTGTGATTTCTGGCATAAAGACTAGGATCCAATTACTTATGATCCCAAAGCATAAATAAAGCTTTCCTTTGGGGGGGAAAAAACAAACAAACAAAAAAACTATGATCTGTGGGGTGGCACCTACAGTAAGTGGATTGGGACCTGGGTAGTTTCTGAAGTGTCAAATCCTTTGGCTCTTTGCACCTGACTGTAGTATATAGGTACAGGTAAAGACGGAATTCCTGAAAATAAAAACCCACAAAGTATATATAAACTTCAAATGGAAAAATCTCTAACCCCAATTTGACTTGTTTTGCTTTAAACAGGCATTTTCTTTGTAAAGTAAGCTCCTGTGCTCAGGTTATATTTGGTCACTTTAGTTGCAATGAAAAAGTTATTAGTCATCTTTTCAGAAATGTAACTGAAGTCAATTCATTGGTTTTAAAAAATTTTGATTGTCTTTTGAGTTTTGGGGATGTTTAGTATTTTTCCTGGTTTTGATTATCATTTGATTATGCATCTGAATTCTATATTTTCAGGATTTAATTTCATGTCTAGTTCTGTTCTTGGCGTTTCCCTGTTTATTGCTGCCACCTTTATTTTTCCATGTCTGGCTTAGACTCTTCACTGTCCTGAGCATCTCCTGTGTGAAATCAGGCAGTCAGGCTTGTCTCTGTTTGTTTTTGTTTCTGTCTTTATGTCAAGTTCGGATGTTTGAGTGTTTGTCTCAGCGTTAGTTTCTTCTCCACCCCGAGCCTCCATATCCTGAGTTTTCTGAAAATCCCAAGAAGATGCTCGTTGGGTGCCGTTACCTAGCCTATAGAGGTCTGTGTGTCCCTCCATGGAAATGCCTCCCCAGACCATCACTGACCCACCACCAAACCAGTCATGCTGGACAATGTTACAAACAGCATAACTTTCTCCATGGCTTCTGCAGACCCCTTTTCACCTGCCACATGCGCTCAGGGTTACCCTGCACTCATCTGTGAAAAGCCTATTCTGGTATTCTATTGCAAAAGCCATAGGGTCCATGCCTGGGTTATAATAGTTTTGTATTTTACATTATAGTTTAGTTTTAGTTCGTTTTTACTCTTTTTTTCTCTAATTCAGTTAGTTTTAATTAGTTTTCAGAGCGGTTTTGCTCGTTTTTATTAGTTTTTATTTTTGGTTTCATGCTTAGTTTTAGTTAGTTTTAATTAGTTTCAGTATTAGTTTTAGTATTTTCATACTTACAGTAATCAGGTGCAAGATTAAAGGCGCAAAAGTGACTATTGTGTAATAAAAACTTGACAAAGATACCGTTTAAAGAAATATATGCAACAACTAACTGTTCACAGACAGCAGCGCTACGTGCTAAATGTGTGTGATATTAAGGACACACATGAACATCAACAAGAAGAAACAAAGTATGAACTCCAAAACTCAATGAATTCACAATAAACTCTACAACAAAC